>JAOSBN010152559.1:0-23581 GCA_027563595.1 Erythroxylum suave | reverse complement strand
CTGTGTCTCCTGAGGCAGGTGGATCTAGACCTGTCAAGTCTGTCGGCATTACGCCCACATCGATCGTGTCGCTCCCCACTACATCGACTGCCGAAGGGCTGACGACGCTGTCGACCTCAGAGCACAGACCCATGTGGTCGAGTATATCTCCAACGACGACGTCGATTCCTGCGGCTTTGCTGTCTTCGATACCGAATCCGAGGAAGATCACATCGTCGATGTAGCCATGGTATTTCTGGCCTTTGGCCTTCCAGCTGATGCTCGTGACATAGAACATCTCCGTTGCGTCCCAGTTGTCTTCGGGTCTGAGTTCCTTGGGTCGAGCAGCCTTGCCTCTGCCGTGGATCCAGATGGGTTTCGTAGAGATGCCGTGCACAGCAAAGGGGGCGGATTGTTGGAAAAGCATTACGTATGGTTCGTATACGCTGTGGTAGTTGTAGTAGGTTTTGTGCTGAAATATAGTCATGATGAACGTGTTGCTGTCGGTAAGTTTGCAAGTTGGGTCGTTGCGCTTGCAGAGCGTGACGCTCAGTGAGTTGGTCGCTTGGTGGATGGACTCTAAACTGGGCGCAAGTTGTGGCATATATCGCCCCATGCATTTCTCGTCGTCTTTCGCGGACAATGGTGCAAGATCGGGGCCAGCGCTGCCGTCAACAGAGAGCAAGGCAAAGCTTCGCTTCGGCTTGATGTCGTAGTGAGCATAAACTTGGCCATTGCTGTCCCAGAACAGAAACCAATTCTTTTCGATAACTCCGTATGGTGCCGGGCGCTGGAGCTCTGTTTGCTTGCGGAAAGGATTGGATCGGTCAGTCGGTGATGTTGGCACCACGCCCCAGTCAGTGAGAATGCGAAGATCTTGGATCCACTGGCCGAAACAGTTGTGGACTGACTGAGATCCATAGATTGTGTAGGGATTCGAAGGACCATAAAAGACTCTTGCATCGTGTGGTCCAACATTGAAAGCGAGAAAGCTGAGGTCGCCTGTACATGTGCCGTGCTCTCCTGACGTTGCAGCGATGGGTAACAGAAGAGGAGATTTGATGCATGTCAGTTTGCCTTTGATGAATTTGGCGTTACAAGTGAGTTCTGCAAACCACACTGTATTGGCAACTGTCGTTCGCTGCTGCTGAGCTACGACGATGTATGTGTCGTCCTCTGTCGGATGAGGCAGTATGCTTGGATTGTAGGCTTCATACTCACCAAAGACAATGGGAAAGTATTTTCCTTTCTTCGTTGAGACTGAAAATACTTCATGAACTGGTTTGCCGTAGACATTGAGATCGAAGTCATCGTCGCTGGGGCTAGGATCTGAGAGTGCGTCCTGGGGATTGCTTGAGATGAAATCGGGAGTTGCTGTCCTCCCACCCAGGTAGTCGCTGTCGCCCCATCGCTCCGCAATGTACGGTAATGCTACCGAGCTGGCATCGTAAAACTTGAAGACGAAGATTGTAGTAGTAATCAACACAAGAGTGCCTAGGAAGGTCACAAGCTGTCTGATACTTCTAATCAACATGGCACTTGCTCAGACCTTCTCCAGAATCTTGCAACGAAGTGTCAATGACAAAGGCAGGACTGCTTACCATGTACCCATGAGCGGACCACACATTCTGGTCTGGCCGCACCGGAAGGCACGATGCTGTTTCCTAGCAGGTGTGGACGATCCCTGCAGAACCTTGTCGTGAGGTGCGCGATGTGGTGGCGACCAGCAGATGGAGGATGAGCGAGAAACCGAGGCAAAATGGCCCATCCGAAGCTGGAAGTCACCCCGGACGCCTCCAGTGTGGGCAGAGGGCGAGCGCAAACTTACTCATGCCACCACTGCAGCTGCAGCTCTAACCAGGATCTTGTCGATCTCAGCGCCCACCAGTCGCGTCGTGGGTGGTGGATGTTTGCTTCTGCAGGCTCACGCAGGTGGCTGGGAAGTCAAAAAAGTCGACTGTCAGCTAGCCAGAATCTGGAGGGATCGGCAGTAACTGTGTGCTTGCGCTGAGCTTCTTCGGACACGCACCGACCAGTGTTGGGTATTCCCTCTTGCGCCCCCCACAGGGCTATCGCTTAGGCGCGATTACAGTCACTCGAGATCTGGGACAATTATGTACTTCAAAAGTGTATCATTGACTATTGATCATAGCTTAATCGCTGGTGCTAAAGTTTTCCTGTAAAGCCACTGTGTAAATGTGAGGCTGGGCTCATCGATGAGCTTGGTGACGACTTCCGCCAGCCAGAAGGTAACTGGCAACAGTACGATGTGAGGTACCAGGAACGCTGGTTCCAGTCCCAGTGGCCCTGCCTTGGACATGGGTAGAGCATTGATCCAACCTGGTGCTGTGAAGACATGCGACTCACGCGAAAACCCTGTTGCTGAATAGAGTCGGTCGCCCAGAGTCCATAGCACAGGACCATGGACCAAGTACAGAGAGAAGGAAATACGTCCCAAGTACTGATTGAACCGCAGTTCGAAGAAGCTCTTGAGCAAGGGAATGCGAGAGACTGAGATCAACAGGAACGTTGACGCCCACAGGAGGAAGAACCACTTGTAGTCCCACATTGCCTGAGGCTTCAAATAAGACAGATAGTACCAGCCAGGGCTGTTCTTGATCTGGAGCATGTCTGAGTTCTGTGCAGGAACACCGCCAAGGTATATTGAGGCAGCGAACAGGAAGTAACAAACGTATTTCTTGTATGGTTCAAGACGGTTGAGAAAGTTCGGTAGGTTGTCATCCGCAGCCAAGGTGTCGAGATCGCAGAGCGCCAAGCCAGCGATGAACGCTGCGCAGAACCAGCCATCGGCGACGTAGACGAAGTACAGCCAGAGGCCAACATAGCCCGTTAGTCGAGCATTTCTGGTGCACCGGGAGAATGCAAGCAGTGTAGTGTAAATCGCAATGGACCCCCGAAACTCCACAGGTATTGACCAGGAATGGAAGTTGTAACTGAACCATGGCTCACCTCCAGATCGGAAGACAAATGTGAAGTTCTTGAGCTCATTGTACCAGTTCCATAGCTCATCCCGAAGACTAGCCTTTGCTTCGGGGAAGGCTCCTTTCCACACGAGTTGGAAGAAGAGCACATATAGGAATGTCGTGGCGATGACAGGTATATGGAGGCGCAGCCATCTCCGGAACAGTGCTGAAGCCAGATTGTCGCCCAATTTCATGTAATCGCCAGACTGAATCAACTTGATAGGTTTGGCAGAGAGCACATAACCTGAAATCAAGAAAAAGGTGACGACTGCAAAGTGTCCGCCGCAGAATGCTAGCCGGATGCCTGGAAGTGCGGCAAAATGATATCGTCCAGCGTAGCCGTATGCATTCTCGAACACTGTCATATTGTGTTGTTCATGAGCCCATAGTTGATGATGTTGCCAGTACACGAGAAACGCGGCAAACCCTCTCAGACCGTCAAGGTAAGCTGTTCGTCTGACAGTGGTCTCAGCTTTGGTAGACTTGGACAACATGTCCGGTTTCAACAAGTTGACAACCCATTTTGAGGCGCGAGCGATGGCAGGGTTTTTGGTGACTTGTTTTGCTGGCTCCCAATAGCCCTTCTCCAGAAGGCCTTCGTTGACAGCGGGCATTGTGATGGATTGACAGTATGTGAGAGTACGAAGGCAGGTTGCGCACGAACCTGTGATGGTGGGTGAAGAA
Source organism: Erythroxylum suave (assembly GCA_027563595.1). Taxonomy (NCBI): domain Eukaryota; kingdom Viridiplantae; phylum Streptophyta; class Magnoliopsida; order Malpighiales; family Erythroxylaceae; genus Erythroxylum; species Erythroxylum suave. Next base: position 19,934 of record JAOSBN010152559.1, on the reverse strand, counting down.
TGAGAAAGTTGGACGAGAGACTACATCAGATAGTATCAGCTACGACAACGCTGAGTGTTGCCCGGCGAGCTTCCACCTGACTAGTCTGCAATCAAGGTTCGACATTCGTATGCACCCTTGGTCGAAATGGTCGACATAGTAGTGCCACAAGTGAACTGTGGGATAGTGGAACAGTGTCCACCAACCGTCACATGCGACTGAATATCGAAGGGAAGAGCAGGTCCGAGGCCGCGTTGGATGTCGGATCGTCGAATGGCAAGAGTTACTGCATCCGTGCTAAGAAGTCGTCAGTCCTGGCCGCCAACTGTCCAATGGGATGCAATCGAGACCATTTTCGACCGAGGCAAAAGAGAGCTTCGCCATCTCTCACTCACATCCAGGGTCTCTATCTCAGCGGGATCCCGGGCTAACCCCGCCATCTCAGGCACTTGCTTATTCACAGTGCGGGTGCAGATCTCGCGCCACCAGGTGGTGGAGGGCTGTGGTGAGAAAGTCAGTCCGGAGGAGAGCAAGTTTGGAGTTAGCCGTCTGCACCCCGGCCACACGCTTGTCTGCAAAGAGACTAGTGGCGGCAACAAGCTACATCGACCGCTGCAGGCCACCTCAAACCCAAATCAAGCTCCTCTCCGTGCCAGGAACCTCGAACTCTGCAAGCTGCTCGTTCAACAATTCCTTTGTCATTGAGATGCTACCCAATCACTCGCCACGACAGCCTCTTGTCGCCTCGGTATTCTGCAAGCATTATCGCATGACCAGCATGCGATTGGTGAGTCCAGACGGTGATGGCCGTGTCGATACCCTCCCGGAACGCCCATCCTGTCTACTGTCGACGAACGAAGCTGCCGTCGTCCCCGGACATTGCCCTTCGGATTCAAGCAGATTACAGCATGTAAGACTGAAGAACCATGAGGATTTCAAGATCAATAATCAATCATGGCAGCAGGGCTTGAAACAATGATCAAGGTCCTCAACGATTGCGGACATTGCCAGCATGAGCTGACTCTTGATCTTTGCTTGCTATCAGAGCAGGGAAGAACGCCTCCCGCGTCATGTCTGCCCATCCGTGAAGTTTCTGAGGCCGATCCTTCTGTCTACCGTCCTAGCCAATAGGCAGATCCAGACGGTCTTTCCGTCCACATGCACGGCAAAGTAACGCGCTTGACTCCAGCAAACCTCTGCATTGGTAGTTTGAACCTTGATACCGCACAGATGGCCTCATGCTACCGCAAGATGCCTCGGTGGATACTCTCTTCTGGTCACACCGGGTCTGGTCCCCTTCAACCTTGATCAGCATGCAAGGTTACAAGGTCGCCGCTGTCAGATCGGTCTGATAGGTAAGATGTCTGTTATAGCTTGCGTGTATACCGAATTCTTCACCATCTGTCTCTTTCTCCTACCTTTCGGTTGTGCACGGTCCTGACCATATCCAATACACACCTTCGCCCAACATGACAGCCGCTGGATCAATATCAGTGTTTGGTTTCTGCATACCGAAGCTTGTCAAGAAGCTGCTATCGCTATGTGTCGCTTGCTCACTCCTCGCTGGGTCGCTATCGATAGTGGGTTCGTTCGGTGAATATAGTGGTGAACTGTCATATGCATCAACATTAGCAACAGGCAAATTCCCTCGAAAGATATGGCAGACATGGAAAGTCGATCCTCTAGATTTCGAAGAAAGAGATCTATCAGCGGCACGAACCTGGGTACAGAAGAATCCAGGTCACCGATATGAGGTGCTCACAGATCAGAACGATCAATACTACGTCGAGACACACTTTGGTCCTGGCGGACTCAACCGACCGGACATTGTCTACACTTATAAGTCGCTGACAGCCAAGATCATCAAGGCTGATCTGTTGAGATACCTCGTCATGTATGTCGAGGGCGGCATCTATACCGACATCGACGTCGAGGCGTTGCGACCTGCAGATAGATTCATTGCTGACCGATACAACGAGCGCGAGATCGACATGGTCATTGGTATTGAGATTGATCAGCCTGACTTCAAAGATCACCCTATCCTGGGCCCTAAATCGCAGTCATTCTGCCAGTGGACATTCATGTGCAAACCGCGACTGCCTGTCATGATGCACCTGGTCGACAACATCCTTCTCTGGCTACAAGACGTGTCTCGTCAGCAGGGCAAACCCATCTCTGAAATCACCCTTGACTTTGACCAAGTTATCAGTGGTACTGGACCCTCAGCTTTCACCGGAGCCATTCTGAAAGAAATGAGCCACCGTGAAGGACGACCGGTCACCTGGGATGCATTCCACGACCTTGCTGATTCCAAGCTCGTCGCTGGCGTATTAGTGCTCAACGTGGAAGCGTTTGCAGCAGGGCAAGGACACTCCGACTCTGGCAACCATAACTCAAGGGGAGCCATGGTCAAGCATCGATATCACGCGTCTGGCTGGCCGACAGCCCACCCGAGATTTTCGCACCCAATTCACGGGTCAGTGGAGACATGCAACTGGGACAAAGACTGTGTCAAGCGATGGGATGATGCTGTGGCTGGATTCGGCTTACTATCAGACGAGGACAAGGCACAGCAGATTTCAGACCGAGAAAAGCAGAATCTGCAAGAGCTAGCAGCACTGGCTGGCGCGGCGGGGCCTGAGCTACAACTCCAGGTCGCGCCGTTATTCTAAGTGTGGAGGTTTTGCTTTGCTCGGTTTAATCCAGTTCAATACCCATTTGTTAGCGATTTCAATCACATCTATTAAGCATTAGATCAAAAGCCACTCCAGTTTTGCCTTGCTCAGACTGTTGCGAATGCGCGCAAGTAGCAATCGATGTGTGACTGTGGTGCAAGTGTGCGTGTTGGAGAGAAATCCCGGGGCGCCCGTTGTTGCTTCTGCTGACGTCGTGCGAATTGGTGAGCGCGAGTCAGGCGCCCACCCGAACCTCTGGGGCCGCGGTACTCTACCAACGTACCTTGACTTGCCTCTTGCCAGTACCACCTAAACAGTAACATCCGCACACCTCAATTGTTCACATTACAGTGTTCCTTCAAACTACAGCAGGATCACAGGCTGGAACATGGCCTTGAGAAGCACATGCCGTATGAACACCGAATGACCGAGCTTCGGATACTCGAGCGAGGAAATCGCTGTCGCACTCGCCGGCACACCTCCTCGTCCAGAAAACTCTTTCATAGTGTCGATCGCCGGCACGACCTGCACCTCATCCGTGCATCAAGAGCCTGATCAACTGTCACTCCCGCTTCGCCAGACTTGTCCCTACGAGGATCGCCCCGAGAACAAAGTTTTGGACGTTCCCCCCGCCACATCTTTGGTCTGGCCTGGACGCTAACAACCCCAGACCGGAGTCGAAGCGATTCCCTCTCCAACTCCAGCTCGTGCTGCACTTCGGATTTCCTCATCGGCTTATGGTTTCTATGATTTGCGTTCTGGCTGGAATATGTGTGAGGAGACGCGTGCGATATTCGTCTGTGAGACAGTTGGTCTTACAGCATCTTCTGTCTGCTCTGTGACATCCTCGAGAGGCCAGTTCACAGCATCCACTCTCTTCCCTGCACACACATTTCGCATCAACGCATCATCGAAGAGGTCTAGATCATGGGCATCATAATCGCTGTGGGCAAAGTATCCTATCAGTGCAGGTATCACTCCAGCTGTCAAGCATGGCAGATGTGCGCTTACATTGTCCTGAACCAATATGCTCGGAAATTCGGCGAGACTTCTGTTGCGATCAGCATGTGTGGTCGACCCTCGTTATCTGCAACGACCATCGTCTCATTGGTCGCACGGATCATGGATAATCCAGTAAGTTGTTTGCATCGACACTGCATCACAAGAATCGTGGATGCTCACAGTCAATGTTTCTGTACGCATTCCGAGCCACCCGTCAAGTTGTACAAGGATTTCTATCTGATCTCGTATCTGCACGCAGCCTTGAGAGCAGAACCCTGGTCTCGGATCACTTGGGTCAGGAACAGTTTCCGCATCCGGTAAAGTCTCCATACCTGTGCCTTGTTCCTGACTACTGCCTGCATACCAGCCTCAACCTACCACAATCAAGGATCGCGGACACAGTGTTGACGGCATGTGAAAAGCTCGTATCTGCCTTCTCAATGCTATGCCACATGGCATGACATGGCTTTTGACAAAGCCGTCGATTACTCTCAAATGCTCGAGTTGCGGACCAGAAATTAAGCCATGCTTCGGAGATGAGACCACGGCCAATCGGAGGACGCAATCCAACATTCTGACCAGAACACGAACACTGTGTGACGCCAGCATCCGGTGTACTTTCATGTCTACAGCCCTGACAGTACAGAAATAGCATACTTTTGGGGATCTGCTTTGATGATCTGGGTTTGAGATGCTGTTGAAGACATGTGCTAGGCCAGCTCACACTCTAAACGGGTGAGCAATGCATACCAGGGAAGGTTCCTTCATGTTGGCTGGCAGTCCTGTCTCTCGTTGTGATACGAAAGCGTTACGCTAGGATCTTTGAAGCCGCTTTCGGCTAATAGCACCAAACAGTCAGGAAGACAGTCACATGGTCCCACTAACATCATCGAGCCTTGCAAAATAGGTGTGCTCCGGCTCAGTATTTTCGCAGAGAGACGTCAATTTCGATGCCCCGTCAGGATCTGTCGTTCGACGTCGCCAGTATGACTTCCAGAGGGCTCCTGATTCACATATCAAGCTGCAGCCGATGATATCGGTTGTTAATCTCTCAAGTGACGGTCACATTTTCCAGCACTTCGTATCTATAGCAGCGCTGAGCTGTCTTGAGCTACGGAGGCAGCAACACTGACGATGAAATCAACCATCTCCATCTTCTAGACGTGCTGCGTACTCAGAAGTCCAGAAAAAGCCTGCCAATTTCAGCACAAGGCACGTGGGATCAATTCGAGCGCAAAAATCTGTTTGGCAATGCAAGCAAGCACTGACCAATATAAGGCTTCGGGGCACCGATCTTCTTGTTGTTTGGAATCAATCTACTGTCAACCATTACTGCTTCGAATTTTCAACGAATACAGTGATATTCTCTATCTGTTGAGGACGAGTGTAAGGAAATATCAGGTGGAACTCCTTTCGAGAACATCAAAACATGGACATACCGAATTATTGTTGTAGATTATTTAACAATGCCTAAGAAAGTTCTTCTCCATGAGCCAACACTCTATCTTAACTAGAAATCTCTCCTCTACGTTAATTGTCTCCGCCGGCCCAAGATCTTTCTCAATTGGAGTTCCCAATCCCTTCCCTTCTCCTTCAGCTCATCTTGCCACCCAGTCGTTCCCCTTCTCTCAGCCGCCGAAGTAAACCCCGTCTCGACCTGTCCCTCACCCGCGTCTCTCCCGACTGTCTCCGTCTCAACGGGGCCTTCACCAAGCACAGCGGCGGTAGTCACAGCATCCACACTCGCAGGTGCATCAACTGTCACATCATCTACCCCTCTCGCCGTCAACGGCCTCAACCGCCCGTCAACTCCCAACGTCAAACTCTCCTCCGCACTCGACATCTCCTCGAGCACACTGTTCACACCTGCCTCGATAGCCTCCCACCTCAACGGCTCACCACCACTCACCATCGAATCTTCAACCGAATCCAAATACACACTAACCTTGGACTTCACACCGACCTCCCAGGCCGAAGCGCGCGCCAGCTGCTCCATCAACCGCGCCTCCACCCCCGCCATGTCAAATGCGACCCCGTCAGCGACGCTCGCGACGCCCTCGCGAATCTCACCCAGCCGCCCAGCCAGGCCGGTGTCATACGGGCCGCCGATGTCCAGCAACCTCGCGACCGGCTGGAACAGCGCAGCGCCTAGAGGCATGGCGACCGCGTCCGCGAGCGAGCCCGTGCTCGACCACAGGTCCTCCACGCGCACGGCCAGCTGCGCGCCGACACCCGGCGATTTCGCCAGCAGGGACTCGGCCGTGCGGAACACGCGCGCCAGGCCGCGGGCGAGGTGCGTTGGGATGTGGAAGTAGCGGCACAGCGCGACGAGGGCGGCTGTCGACAGGAGCCCCCATTGCGCCAGCCCGCCGTAGATGGCGTACGAGTTCCAGAGCGTTAGTTTGAGGTCCTCTAGGCGCAGGCGGAGGGCGTGTGTGTGGGCGCGGCGGGCGGAGTGCACGGCGTCGATGAGCGGTTCGTCTTGCACGGCGCGGCCGACGTGTGAGAGTGTCGACGGTGTGGGTGCCCATTCGCAGTACACGGCCGCTGGACAGAGAGTTGGGTAGATGGTCACGTAGCTGGCGCGTTTGACCGTGTTGACGCGCCGGGTTTGCGGGTTGATGGTGCCGGCCGTGCGGCCTTCTTCGTCCTGTAGAATGTCTGGCACGATGGGCCAGTGGTGCTCCTTGTCATCCCAGGAGAAGTCGGCGATGGAGTCCGAGGAGGGGTTTGGGTGGCCCGTCGCGACTTTGGCTTTCAGCACGAGGTCGGCGCGGTATTGGGACTCGAAGAACTCGAGTTCGCGCATGTCTGGGCCTGATGGAACGATGGCTTCGACGCGCGGGAAGCACGTCATTTTGATCACGAGTTTGGTGTCCGAGGTGGGCGGGGGGAGGGTGGCGTTGCAGGAGCGTGGGTTGATGCAGACGTTTGGTGCGGTCGGGTGGAAGACTGTGTTTCGTGGTGGGGTTGGGCAGATGCGGATGATGGTCCCGTTGATGCCTGTGCAGCGGATACTGTGGTGGAGGGCCGTGACTGTGTGGATGAGCTCCGTGAGGTCGGACTTGATGGTGCTGCGGAGGCTGGTTTTGTGTGCGGCGACGGAGGACCTGCGGCGGTTGGAGCTGGTGGTGTTCACTTTTGATTGAATCTCTGATTCCTCGAGGGGGTCAAAGAGCGTAGGTGGAAGGAGAGGGTGGAGGACTTGTAACAGCTCTTCGGCTAGGTCATCGACTGCAATGTCAGTGGCTTCACAGATCTGGTGCCAGGCGGCCATGTTCCCGAACCAGCCTCTGATCAACCTGGCGCGCTCCTTGGATCGAACGACAGCGTCGTAGTGGAGGTATTCACGATCTTTCTCTTCAAGGATATCGATCAAATTTTGAGGAAAGCCGAATGCGGTGTGCTTGAATACGCGTTGAGTGAACCATTCACCGAGGATAGCAGATACCAAATGCTGGCGTGTATCAGGAGTGGTGAAGAAGTTGCGCCATCCATATTGACTGCCGTCTGCGATGTAGCGCGTTGTCATAAACAGGGGGATGTACTTCATTCTGAGCTCATGAAGTGGCCATGCAGCTACTTGAGCAGGCGAAAGATCAAAGCTGAAATGCTTCTGGGCGAAACCGTAGGTGCGGCCTTCGTGTGAGCCAAAGATCTTAGTTTGAATGATGACAAACATTTGAGAAATATGTTCGATGCTGAGCTCTTGTGGATGATCTCTCAAAGTATACAGCAGGTGCTCAGTCGGATCTTCCGACAAGTATGCGGTATATTTCGTAAGGTCACCTTTCCTGCGCTTTATCGGACTCGAGTCAATGTCGAAGATATCATGATCATCGTCGTCCAGGGTTCTTTTCGCTTTGGAGGAGTTAGCGTTCTCTGCTAGTATGTCTTTGACCAACAGATCGCTGAGTTTGCGAGCTCGAGACTCAGACAAGGACCCTGATCTCGTTGCTTGAGATGATGGTTGCCCTGACTTTGCCTCTGTTGTCGCACCGTTTCTCTGTACGGGATTCAATCTGTGAAACTGCTCGGGCAAGTCGAGTGCTTCGATCACATGATCGTCATCACTCTCCTCTTCTTCTGATGGAAATGCTGCAACGGCATGACCTTGATGATGTCGTTTCTGTGCAGGGGCAGGATTTTCATCTTCAAATGAAACTCTCTTCTCTTGAGTTCTTTCCTCCAATCGTTGCGTATCTTCGTGGAGTAGACGTGCAGCTGCCATCAATGTGTTTGGTGATGCTGGCTGTGTCGGTCTTACCGTTTGCGTCACCTGTTTTTGTACCCTTGTAGAGCGTCTGGATACATTGGATTGTTGTGGGCCTTCAGCAGGAGGCAGCTTCTGCGTAGGCTGTTTCTTTGCACTTGCTCGCTTTTTCACAGCCATTTTAATCGGTATTAGAGTAGACTGTAGGGAGCACGATCGTTCAATTGTCAACGTTGTTGGGACGATGGCTGTGAAAGGAAAGAGAAAGGTTCAAAGAAATGATGCACAAGTTTTAAGTCTGTTTGGAGGAGATGTTTTCAGAATGCTTGCAGTTTGCTGCTTTCGGCAGCTTTCATTGTCATCCACTGACACACGTTTTCGGCGATGGGAAAGAATCTCTCCAGATACTTTGTGAAAGATGTACAATTCCTTGAGAAGTTCATACACTGATTCTGGGCTACTCAGTCCAGAACTGCTGCATGTCCCCTTAGGCAAGTAGCGTTTCTCTGCATCTCCATACCAGTTTGCGTTCCCTTCGAACTCACCCACGACATAGCTTCATGTTGTGTTGTTGTGGTCAGAGCTTGGATGGTGCATTCCTAGAGTTGAATTAGCAAAGACATGGAATGCTAGCCACTTTGATATCGACCTTCCAGGCCTGGCCTCACAAATGAGCGATGCATTCGATTTCGACCTGTCTATTGTCAACGTCTTTCTAAAACGGTATACGCAAATATTCTGACATCTGTTCCCAATGGTAGCCCAGCAACGGCAACACATGTTCTTGCCGGCTTTGGGTCCGGAATCATTTCCATCCCAAGTCGGGTGTCAGTTCCACTTGAGCAACTCCCATTCTTGCCTGGTTCAACTCACAGACTTTGTTCATCGCAGCATAGTTCTGCATGTCAGATAGGAAAATGTTGCACTGCGGGGTAAGCAACAGTCTTTCAAAGATGAGACTCGTCCCACCTTGAGGATGTTATTGAGGCTACTGCCCGCCTCTTCAAGCACCGCCTGAAGATTGAGGATTGTTTGTCGCTGGTCTTCTTCAGCTTTGATAGCGATTCGAAAGTGGAAGACACACTGTTCTGTCTTCACATCCACCCTCGACGACTTTCATCGTAGTGCAGTCCATACCAAGATTGCCCGAAACGTAGACCGTCCCGTTATGTACGATTGCTTGGGACAACAGAGGCGATTTCATAGCCTTGTCTGTGCTTACGACTTTCTTCGAAGCCATGATTATGGTCACTGTTTCAAAAGATTGTTCAAGATGAAGCGTGCTATACGTTCGTAGAAAGAGCAAGACGCGTTATTAGTGCTTATACTTTTCGATACGTATGCAAGACACGGATCTTGGCATTCATCCCAAACAAATATCGTCCGCAGAAGGCGCAGAGCAATCTCGATGAGATCGCTAACTTGACAACACTTCTACAGGTCTGTTAATGCTTGATTCCCGGTGCAATCTCAGATTCATTCCAATTTAACAGGCAGAGCGAAGCTTGCATAGTCAAATCATATAAGTACCTAACCCATCAATCCAAAATTGAACCCTGACTGAAAGAAAGCTTTTGCCTTTGCTCAGACACCTTGCACTCGAAAGAATGCGGACGGTAAATCATCTGTGGTCGATGATACTCATCATCTCCTAGAAGCTCAGCTCATAGTTTTCCTATGGCTTATTAGAAAAATCGTACTTCTCTGGCTCTCGACCTTGACCGCTGTCGTAATACTTTGTGAATATTATCCAGTTCTGCAAGCTGTTTGTTACACTTCGCGATATCGAGATCAATGCTTAGGAGCTCGCGAGTCTTCAACTTCTTTCTCGGTTTGCGGCAAGTTTGAACCTCAGCCAGCCAGCGTTGATGTCTCTCTCGTTCCTTCCTCTCCGCATCTCGAGCAGCAGCTCGCTTCCTGACTTCCTCTTCATGTCGCTTCAGCGTTCCCTTCTGATCTTCTTGAAGTGTATGCCTGCTGCGATAGTGGTAATCATAAGAGTCCCGTCCATCGCAAGCGTCACTGCCATCAGGAGAGTACGACCAGTCTTTGTTCTGGGAGGAATACCCATTGTTGAATGTTCCCCTTCGGTCAAAATAGTTGTCCCCCATGTTGATTGAAACGAAAGTATTGCTTGACGGAGACCTCGACCGACTTGTGTAGTGTGAACATGATCTTGGCCGGCCTCGTTCCATTTCTTCGTCAGAGTAGTTAGGATTGTCTGAGAAATCATCGAACGCAAACTCGCGGCTGAATTTGCGTATTACTCGGTAGCTGGTCCTAGATCTCGACCTGCTGCGAAAACGGGACGACATGTTGCATAAGTCAATTTGCGCCGTTCTTTCGGATGCGGGCTGAGCGATCACAGAACTTCTCGCACCAGATGATATAATTTGATCGTTCGGGACTTTGTACATAAGAGTGTTGCCAGAATCGAGTGGGCTCTGCCAAGCCTGTGATTTCATAACTCGATAGAAGCAGACATCGTCGCCGCTGGACCTTTCGATGCAGAGTGACTTACCTTCTCCGCGGCTGAATGCATATCGAGCTTCAGCTACCCGTAGACATCAGCACGTACCAGGTTCAATGCACGGCGCTGCATCGTCGAAAGCAAGAAGTGTTACAAGACGACACGGGACCCCGTGGGATCGCACAGGCGTATGAAAGTACTAGGATATCTGCTACGGGAACGGGAACTGAATTCCGCAAGTCCACAGATCACTTGTGTTACACAGAAATGTTTTCAAAGTCTCACCTTTGTTTCGGGATTGTGAAGGCACGCTTCCGGCGGGCATCACATTTCCGTAATGACGTAGTTCATGTGCTTGTGAACTGGCTGATGGTTACACAGGGGACCGTTGCCCGTAAGGGTTATGGTGATGGTTAGGGTGTGGAAAAGAGCAGACAAAGAGAGCTCAGGGCTCTGGAAGCCAAGGTCGCCAAGGATGGCTGTGTACTGGTCGGGTAATTTAGAGTTCTTCTACTCTACGCCCAACTCCGCACCTAGGGATATCACTATATTTATTTAACTACTAATTATACTATTAATTACTATCGCTATTAATTATTAAATATATTAAATTAAAGCTCTAATTACGCTCTATTTAATAGTACTAACTATTATTATTATTAATATATATTAATATTATTATAGATATACGTATATTTTTATATTAACTCTAGAAATTATTATTCTCTTTAGTATTTATTATTCTACTATAAACCGTCGATATTTACTTAAATAATAAATTAATATTATCTTTAACTAATAAGACGTATTATTTATTACTTTAAGCTTATTATAGCTTATTAATATTACTTAAGAATTTATATTTACTCGTAATTTAACGTTAAATTAAGTCCTAGATATATTTAATAGAATTAAAATTTAAAGAATTTTTAGACTAATTTATTAATTCTATTTTAAGAGACTTAAATAAATTAATAATTTACTCTTTAATATATAGCGGCGCCTTATTTTATAAAAAATAATATCTTATATCGTCTCCTTTAAATACTTAGAATTTAATAAATAATAATATAAGCGACGGCTTTAGAATCTTATAGATATACTAATATTAATTAATATTAAATCCGTCCTAATAAAAGAGTATAAACTTAATTAATATAAACTTTAAAGGCTTTCTACTTAAGCGAAGAGCCTTTTATATCTTTTAAAAAGTTAATTTATCTTCTTTTTAGACCTTAATATTAATATATTTAATATAATCTTTCTTTTACTATTTAAGAGCGGTCTTATAATCTAAAAGGGCTTCTCTTTTAAGTTTTTTTTAAACTATTATATATATTTTCTTCTCCTCTATCTTATAAAAAATAAGCTTTTCTTTATAATTCTAATTTATATTATTATTAATTATAAGGCTAGTTAAGGCCTTAATAATATAATTAATATAGTCTTTATAGAATCTTTTATTAATTATATAAATAATTTAGTCTCTCTTTATTAATATTATTATTACCGTCTCGTTTATAGCGAAGATATAAATTTAAGGTTTATATTTTTACTTAAAAATAAATTAATATCTTATTAACTTAGCGTTAATAAATAACGGTAACTTATAATTATAAATATAACGTTTATATTCTCTTTTTTAGAATATATTATATATTATTAATTAACTAATATATTTTAATAGACCTAACTCTTAAATAATTAATAATTAGGATTTACTACGTTAAATTTTATTCTTTATAGCGTATTAAATTAAAATATTAATATTATCTTTTAATAATATTTTAAGCGCGCTCTATTTAGTTTTTAATACTAAGTTTTTAATATTTAAAATATTATTATTAAGATTAATCTAATAATTATTAATTATTTATTAAATAATATTATTAACGGCGAAATAACTAATATTAAACTCTTTAATAATCTAATAATTTAATAACGCGCTAGATAATAGAGTTAAAATAATATTAAATAATATCTCTCTCGGATATTTACGATTAATAATAATACTATATATACTAATATTAATAATCTTATTATTATATTATTTAATAACTATAACTAGTAAGATTAAAGCTATTATTATATTAAATTTTAAATACGTAATTTTATAATTAATATAATATTCGCGTACTAACGATAATTTAGGGGGTAATAGGAGGTGGGCCTGATACGGAGTTGGGCGTAGAGTGGAAGAACTCTAAATTACCCGACCAGTAGAGTTGAGAGGCCTGTTTCCGCAGGTTGCCCGCCCTCATCTAATTCGTCTGCCGTATCGCGTGTCAACATCAGGCCGCAGGGTCATCGCTGCGCGAATGTCCCTCGGCATCATCTCAGAGGTTAGCCTGATCCTTCACGCACATAAATGATACTACATTTGTACACGTGAGAATACAGAGATGGACGGACATCAACGCAATTCCTGCTTTCCTCTCATACTTCCACTATTGTCACATCGTTGCATCTGGTCTCGGCCGTTTACTTTGCATAATACAGGATCGAGATGCTTTCGGGCAGTAGCAGATCCGTTGTCCGATGCCCACGTTAGATTCTAGAACGAAAAGGTTTCCAAGAAGAAAACAGCTTGAATCAGAATCGAGGTAGCAATCTTGCAAAAGCATACAGACGTCAAGAATATTTCGATGTCAACAACCAATAAGATTTGTTATTGAACGTTCCGGAAGAGCATCCTCAACAATGATGTGCTACAAGCAAGCCAGGTAATTATACCAGTTTCTGTAGTCTAGTAAAAGTCCAAGAAGCCTATGGGAAGCTTTACAGCCAGGTGAAGTCTTACAGCTAGTAACTGTGATGTGAGAAAATAATGAGAGACTTGCGAAATCCTCTTGACACTTCTCAGCCGATATCTTGATATTGAAGTAAAGGAGTCTGGACAGTCCTCTAAAACGGAAGCGAGTTTGTGTCTACCAAGACAGTATTGGTGAGGACGGTTGTTGAGCCCTCTTCTTCTTAACCAAAATACGTGGACCCAGCAGGCGTTGAGCATTCTGCTAGCCAGTCACTTACATGCACCGAACAACTCTTGAAAATTTCACATGAATTGTATCTCGTTGGCGTCTCCTGCAATGAGCTTGCTATAGGGCCGTCGGTACTCTACTTCGTCAACCACATGATCCAACCCTTGAAGGCGACGTCAGTCTGTCTGACGTCTCTACGCCTCTAACCGAGGAAGACGACACGATCATTGTTCTCTGATTCAATAGGATTACTAGCTTATCTGTCTGCATTGGCTCAGGTATTAATGCGTAAGACCTCGCTTGGCAGACAGCCCAAAGCAGGGTGTGGTGGAATCGGTCAGACATGAGGCCGTACTACCCCATATGTAGACGCAAATCGTGTAGGGAAGCATCGACTTGATGATTTCTGATACAGGGCACCGCAACACCAACAATGTATCGACAAAGGTGAGCTCGCGTCTCACCCAGGACAAGCAAGATCCCTAGTCATTAAAGAGTCCAAGGAGTTGTCGATGTACGTAGATAATCGAAGTACCCGCACGACCCGGCTCGCAATGAATCATCATGATTGTCAGGCGCTGTTATCGACCTGTTGAGATTGGTAAGAGGTTCAAGTCCATCTTATCGGGTCACCGATATGAAATGATGAAAATGGGGCGGAGACCTTGCAGTGCTATACATCATCAAGGTCTCGGTACACCGCCATTGCAACGCAAGCAAGGCAAGTCACCAATTGACAGTAGAGCGCAACCTTGACGGACAAGTGCCTGATGAGTTCCTGGTACCTAGACGATAATACTCGGACCAGGCAAGGTGTCCAAACGACTACGACGATATAGCTCATGGCCTCCCCTATGTGGAATATTGCACACATGATCTTCTTGGGTTGAAGTCCAGCACAGCAATCTTGTCCAGGTGACTCTCCGACGTTCCCGCTCCAGACGAATAGAAGCGCATCTTGGCTTGAGTCGCTACGTCTTACTCTTCCCGCTTCAAGCGACGTGAGTGCGGAGGTTAGTTCTTTGTTGGAGGAGTTGACGTGGCAATCATCACCATGATCAGCCACACTTCACGCCAGTCGAGCGGTTCGGTCTCAAGCCTACACCAAGACCCTGGAAACCTGAGCCGCACCCCCTATACGTGTCGATCGCGTCCATGCTCCTTCCTCCCGCTGATAAACTCGCTCTTCTTCGCCATCACATGTCAAGAAGTATGGCTGAGACGTGTCGGTGAAGGAGCGATGATGACTCTCACATGGACGGAAAGAAACTGTTGTAGAGCTCAACAAGGCTCAAAATAGCAGAGCGCAATGCACAGTCACATCCAGTTCAGCCCTGCTGTCTTCCACTTTCCAGGTTGGTGGCGCGCAGCAGCCAAGAGCACCGCCCAAAAGCAAAAGCCCTGGATCAACATGCCAATTCCATCCAAGCTGTCTGCTAACCCTCCCTGCGACACCAGCTCCACGGGACCCGACCTCACCTACGAATGGAGCTCCTCCATACAGGTGTTGCTTTTGTCCACACGTGTATTGTTGCTGCATTAACAATGCAGCAATGATGCAATGAGGAATGGCTTCACCCTGCACATCTCCAATGTTACGTGCACAACAGCCGAAGGTAGGTGGCTTACCAGACGTGTTAAAAGCATCCCAACTCTTCCAGCTGGTCCTGCTATTTATTCCGCCTCGCCACGTGTGAGTCAACTTGCCTCCATGCACGCCCTCCCACGGTACTTGAGTCTTGTCAAAAAGCTTTGCTTGTCACATTGAGAAAAAATTATCGGCCATCGCCTCGCTAAAACCAACCCTATCCGCTCCATATTTTAGGTCAACGGAAGACTCCGCCGGCGGTTTAGAGGTCCTCTCCAGAGCACAACATCTCGATCACGGTTTGGCATTTCACCAAATTAGCACACAAGTTTCGGACAAAAATCTCACGGCTGCAAATATATCATTCTCCTCAACCTATCCAGCAGTCAGTAACCTCACTCATCTGTGTACCGCACTTCAGACTCGCTCAAGGCCCAGCTACCACTATTCAGCTGTGCTACAAGCAAACAACTTAGCCCACACCGTATCAAAACCAAGCTTTCGCAAGGAGAGTCACCTCCAAAGCACACTTAGCCGTCTTCACGATGCCACACCGCGCGTCAATCGAATCACCATCCTCAGATATGAGTGACCCACTGTCTCTTGCCTACAACCACACTTTGCACTCAAAGGCTCGATCAAAATCTCATGGTGCTGTCGAACACAAACACAGCGATCATCATGCTAGACTTCTTCGTGTCGGTCGAATTGTGACTTGCATTTTCGACGTCAGACGAAGCAAGCAGTATGACTACGGTACCGTTGATTCTCGATCCGTCAAGCACCACGATCGCAGAGTGACAGCCACTCATCTGGACGTTACTACATCAGCCAGCCAAAAGACCTCACGCTCATCAAGCGTGAACGGATCGACATCCACTGGTACAGCTGACCACCATGATAATAATACAGTAACATCAAATGCTAGTTCAAGACGAAGCTCAGGCGACTCAACCATTGCGAGAAAGGAGAGAAGAGGTGGCATGAGCATAGCCTGAAAGAAAGAAAGAAGGCATGACTGACGATCTTTCTCGTTGGTCTAGAAACGACATCATCATGAATTTACAACGAACTAACGGCCTACAACTTCTTCATCCAGAGTCAAAGCCTCTGTGGAGATTTAGACGAATTCCCAATCACCTCCCGGAGGCATCAGCAACAAGTTCAGCCATGTGTCTGACATGGCTCTGCTTTATTAGCTTCAACCAGCTTAAGAGCGTTGAGTCGCGCATGAGGGAGAAAAGAGAGCCCAGTGATGGTCCTCACGGTCTGCCTCAACTGGTTCCGCTGCGAGCACGACCAGCGCCCACAAACAGTGGTGGATGCACCGTCCGGGAACAAATACCCTTAGAATTCTCCACGTGGTGGTGAATCCTGTACTATATACTATAATGCAATGAGCTTAGCGGGCGCGACTCAGCGATTCGATCTTATGAAAAGAATTTTTCCTCTGCTCGCTGTCTAGGTTTTTCGTGGCGCCCATCTTGACGGGCATAGCTACTGAAATTTTTTGGTGCGATGACCTTCGATCCGGTGAAAGATCCCGGAGCAGGGCAGTGCTCGTGCTTTCCCTTGGCAAGACCCAGGTATCACCCATTGAAGCCCCCAAGGCATTACCTCATTGTTGTCGTGTTCGCCATCGAGGGTTTCTAGTGATGCCTCCCAATGCCACGACTCGATGCCTTCATGCATATCCTGCAGAAAGATTGCTTAAGGTGAACATGCTTCTGCCGCCACGTTAGGCCATCCATACGTGTCTGACCATCACGCGTCGGCGCGTCGGCAGCACCGGCTATGTCCACCTTCTACCCGCACGTACGATTTCGCCGATTGCGATCACGATCTAACAGCAAAGTTGTTCGGAAAGACCGTCCGCGTTGTGTTTGAGACGCGCACTGTGCTGTCTTTAGCATCCTCACAGATCTACTGAATACTACCGTTGGATGAGTATAGTGGTCCATCAACTGCAATTGCTGTCGGCTCAGAGTTCTCACACCATATTCTCGTGTACCGTTACGCTCATCCTTGCAAATGTCTCTCGTGATCACAAGGTCAAAACGAAATGGCTGACAGTGGACCGGTGATTGACTTCATATCACAGTCCGATGAATTTATTGAGAAGTCGAGGGACTTCTACCTGCCCTTGGACGCCGAGACTCGTGAGATCCGACTGTTCATGCTGCAGCCAGGAGAAATCAATGACCCAATCAATATCGAAATTTTCACTGTGTCTCTTGATGAAGATCCAATTTACTGGGCGATATCATATACATGGGGTGAGCTCTCGCCCACGAAAGCCATCTTCGTCGAAGGGTTGGAGTATCAAGTGACCCTCAATCAGTATGCTGCCTTGCAGCATTTTCGTCAACCTGACGAGACTGAAGTGCTTTGGATGGACGTGATATGTATTGACCAAGCTGATGAAGATGAAAAATGTCAACAGGTTGCGTTGATGGGAGACATTTACCGAACAAATCAACAAACCCGATGTTGGTTGGGACTCACCGACGATGCGCATGCTTATCTTGAGGCGGCTCTCGTCGAGAATCGGAAGCACAGAAACAGTCGGGCATTTCGGGCTGATCGTGAGAAATGTATGATGCTACTTGACAACGCCAGATCTCCGGATGACGACTTACTCGAGATGTGGTCGGATGCAGAGAACCACCCGATTGATGGTGCATTGGCCGTCTTGGAGATGCTTGCTTCGGATATTCACTTCCATGAGATGCCATTCTGGCGGCGTACTCAAGATCAAAGAATCGAATTCTCAGAGACCTGGGTCGAAGCAATGACCATGTTGAGCGCTATCTTCACGGCGAAGTGGTGGAAGCGAGCCTGGATAACCCAGGAAGCAGTGCTCACTTCTGCCCCTGCTGTCATACAGATCGGTACTCGCTTCATACCTCTGCCAGTCGTTGTCAAGGCCTTTGTGGGGTTCGACAATCACTTTGGATACGGACAATGCTGTGAAGAGTATGGCATCACATGGGGTTCAGGTTGGCTGCATATGCTCTACTCAACATATCAGGCTGCAATCGAGTATTTGTCCAGCATTCTCGAAGATTACGAACGAGGGGTAGTGGCGCCTGGAAAATTGGTCTTGTTGACCAAGAATCGCAAAGCTACCAGGATGCACGATCACGTCTATTCGATTTTGCCGATGTGGAAGCTTGCTGGCTTGGATTTCGAGATTCCCATTGACTACACCAGGCCTGTAGCAGATATTTATGCATCAGTCACCCACGGGATGATGGAAGATTCCAAGACCTTGGACTGCCTTTTGGGAAGTCGTTGTCTTTCCGGACAAACTCAACTACCGTCTTGGGTCCATGATTTTGCCTTGAGCGATACCGAGGTGGACGTCGGACGAAAGCTTGCTGACATGTTGGACGAGAAACTGGAAGCGGCAGAAATCGAACACAGCAAGAGGCTGTACTCCCTGTCCAAACCCTCCTGGGATCAACAAGATAACAGTCTTAGTGTATCGCTGAAAGTTTTAGGTGTTGTTGGCAACATCTCAGCAGACTTCATTCCTGCTGAGCCTGATAGATCCTTCTTCAAAGAAGCGACCGTGGGCTTTCCAGATCGTCCTATGTTCGCCGTATCAAATCTAGACAACTGGTGGTCATTCTTCTCCTCATATGATCCGCAGCGTGACAGGCACACATTCTGGAGACTGCTGGTACGGGCCAGTCCGGATCTTGTCAAGGATAACGTCGATCTGGTGAAGGTTCTTGACGACTGGCAGAATTGCCGCCAAAAGCTCCCTTTATGCGAGCACAACGACCATAACAACTTCATAGATGTTCAGGCCACGATTTATATGGACCAGACGCGTCTATTCTCTACAGAGACTGGTTTGATAGGCACCGGTCATTGCCACACTCAGCAAGGTGATGTTGCAGCTTTTATCGCCGGTTGTCAATGGCCAGTCATCCTCCGACCCGTCACAGGACCCCAGAGAACGTCCGGTCATCCACGAACACGCAGTCGGTTGACTGCCTACCAACTGATTGGACCATGTTACATCAATGATCTTTCGATATTGCAGTACGCTATGAGTGACTTTGATCAAACAGTCAGACTTGTTTGATAACACCACCGAGATCAGCAAAACGGAGAGTCTTTCCACATGTCTAAGGCGACTATGCATGGCAGTGACTGAGACGAGGCAGTTTGGAAGTGCAGTAACCCACCAACACTGTCAGTATCTGGGATCTTCATGACTGCGCCATTACATTCGACATCTGTCGTACCCGCATTGTACCGATTTCATTCAGTTTCATTCCAATCTCTGGTTAGGCGAGATGTTATTGCGAAATGTCTTGCATATCATGTTTATGTATGAACTGTTCTTCCCTTCGAGACAGAGGATTGTCTTTTTCGTTCGAGGAAGAACTCGAAAGGTACTCGCACTGGCACGTATTCGTTGTATTCGGCGTTTGGCTTGCTGCAAGCGCGCAGAGATTTCACACTGTTGTGATGATCGCTCTCGCACACGTTCGACTGCGACTGGTGCTCATACTCGTGACTTACAATTCGACATGAGCCTAGGTCTTTCTCGTCATCGCAAGGTGATTCACAAGACTGCAGAACACGTTGCAAATCGGCTTTCCGAGAGCACATTGATTTGTATCCATTCTGTTCTGTGACTGCCTAGAGATTGGTATTCCTCTTTCGGTTCGTTCTCATAGCCCGGAAGCATGGTCGCACCATATCAGTCAGGGCGGCTAATTGTATGATACATGCTTGCGGGTCCCCTTTCCTGTCTACATGACAATTTAGTTGTTTGTTTGCTCTGGCCTCCTTTGACATAGCCCGGACTGCATCCGAGCTATTTGACCTCGAGGAGCAAGACAAGATTCAGACGCCATTCAAGTCGACCATTCGGGTAAATCATTAGCCATGCAATTCGGCATTTGAATCACATGGATTAATGTCTCGTGTGGACAAACATGATGAATGGAGCCGCATGAGCCAAAAATTGTGTTTATACGTCTTCTGGAATTACTAACGCTCATGA
>JAOSBN010152476.1:0-23594 GCA_027563595.1 Erythroxylum suave | reverse complement strand
TTACAATCTTTTAATTAATGAATGAATTATATTTTAATTAATTATATTGTAGTTAATTAATTATTAATAATATTATAATTAATTAATTAATTAAAATATTGTAATTAATTAATTATTAATAATATTTCAATTAATTATATTGTAATTAATTAATTAATTTACAATATTTTAATTAATGATAATGTAATTAATTAACCCATTCCTCTATTACAATGATACCCATTTCTCTAGATTAGGAGAGGAATGAAGTATTACCCAAAACAAGCACGCCCTAAATTATCCTTATTTATATCATCTACCAAATAGTCACTAAACATAGAATTTTAAATTAAAAATCAATAATTAAAAGTCTCTCTAAAGAAACACCCAAACTCCCCTATTTTTTAAGGTTTGATTGTCAACTGCAAGGATGGGGATAAACTTAAAATGACATCAATAACTAGATTGTATACATCGTTATCCTTATTTACCTTTACTAAACAACCACCAAAGAACCACCTAAACTTCTTGTCACACATCTTGTGCCACAACTCCCTCTTACTGACTAAGCAACTTAACACCAACTTCTATAATCTCCTCCATTTCATGACATTCCTTTTAGAAAAAATTGTTAAACAAAAAAAGCTTAGGAAAAAAAATATAAAAATTTGCATTATCACAACTTGTGACAACGATGATGGTCGGAGACAATGAATCGCAACAAATGAGGGAGATGATACGGTTTAGATTGTAAACACTTCAGAATGGAAGGACTCTAGATTAGGAATAATTAGTTAATATTCCACCCTTGAAGATAAATGGAATTAGGGATTTTAGGAACTAAGGTGGGTTTCATATGCTTATATTAATTCGGGAACGAAGTTAAATAGCTTAGTTACTAAAAATAATTAGTTTAATTAAGTTAATTTGTTAAGTCAATAATATTTAAGGTAAAATTACTTGAGGTCAACTATTTTTAATATTAATCTAATTTAAATATTTTAATTTAAGCACATAGGTCCCACACTACCATGTTAGATCCATATGGAATAGTGAGACCCACATTAACATTAAAATATTATAAACATATGCCACATCATCATTGACTGGTAGAAACTTGACGACGTCACACTCCCATCACTTTTTCTATTAACTTAGGGTATTTGAACATTTATTAAAAGATAAGGATTAATTTATACTCTAAAAATTGTTAGGGTTCAATTTGTCAGAACAATTAAACCTACGAGTTAAATATGCCCTTTTTACCTAATATTTATGATAAGGTTCCCATATCTTTTAGCTTGTTTATGAAATTACTATGTTGTTTTTATTTTAGTCTTTTCATTGCTTACTACAATATCTATGTGCTAGTATATAGTGAAATCATTTATCTTTGATGTACATATTTATCAGTTATGAATGGATGTTATTATTTACTTTACAATCAACCAAAAAGAACTTAATTATTAATTTTTTTAACTTTATGATTTACTCTTTTTTTTCCACCCATAAGAAAGATCTCAAAGAAAATTGTCTCTCTCGCTATAACTCTCTCCCATCTCCTAAATTTTCCCCTTTCTTCAAGGTTATGTCTTTATGCTCTCTTTGTGCTTTCATCTTTAGGTGGTGTTTAATTGTTCTTGCTTCATTAGTCACTTGTCTCTCCCTTTTTTTAATTGAAGTGCGCTTTTGTGATGATTTGGTGAGGTCTTCTAGCTACTATAAGGCACTTTAGTCTTTTCTTCTATTTTATTGCCTAAACCAACTTAAAATTTTAGGAATTATAATGCTTCTTTTTCTAGCTTAATAGCCTTTTCCCTATCGAACATTAACTAAATCAACCTAAACCTAGATTTTTTTCCCCTTTAGCACTTCTTGTCACAAAGACCTTATTAGCTTCATCCCTTTATTACCTAAATAAGTTTGGTTCTGCTTCATTATAGAAATAAGAGGGTGTTTTCTACTTGTCTAGCCCTTAGGCTAGCTATGCATCAAAGGAAGGATAACCTAAAAGAAGATGTTAGGGGATCCATTTCATTCTCTCTTTATTTTTACCCTCTAATTCTAAGAGAAGGTATCAAAATGATTGCTCCCTCTTTGGAAAGGCTAGCATTCCTAGCACTGTAAACTTAGCAATTCAAGAATTAGAGGAATGCAGGTCGCGAAGAGGCATTGTTAAATGAGGAGAATCTCTTCCTTTTCTACTTTATCTCTACTGACTTGGCTAGAAAAATATTTGAGTGCGGCCCTTGATACCTAGCTAGTACTTTAATCTTTCTCTAATTATAGAACCCTAGATTGCTTATGGAAATAATAAAAGAGACTTATGTGCCCTCATAGATTAATCTATATAACATTATGTTATAATAATGGTCAACTAAAGGTCTCAACAACTTTATTAGTTACCTTAAGGATCCTATTTGAAAACACACTTATAAGTAGGGGAGTTGGATACGCGAGATTATATGTTATAGTCCAATATTGTTAGGCTGGATGATGACATAAACTTGGTGGAAGACTTAAATAGAGTCTCTTATACTTGAAGACCTACCATTGTTTAACAAGGTAAGGTATATAAGCCAACAAGAAGAAGATTTATATGTGGTGATTACTAGGAATTGATGGAAGAGGGAAAATTAGATAAAATTGTTCCTGCAATCTCTAAAGAGTCCTCTAAGAAAATTCTTGTTTTAATAACTAACGTCTCCTAATTTATTGCAACTCTTTCCCCTTAAGTGTTAATTATTAATGTACAAGCATTGACTCTTTAGTTTAATATGTATGATAACTCCCCTAATATTATGGCTAAAGATTTAGATTATTCAAAAGATATTGGTCCAAGTATGCTACCAGAGTTGCTAGCTCAGTATAACTCTTAACTTAAGATATATCCTGGTTGTTTAAGTTTAAATCAAGACCCTTTTTCAAACTAAGATAAAGATCCAGAATTATTTACTAGCGTAACTAAGAGGAGACCTAGGAGGAAGAGCAAGGGCTCAAAGAGCTTTACAAAATACTTATTTCTTTTATCTCCTGGAATGTGATGGGCATTGATTACCTTAAGAAACAACAAGTCCTTATAGACTTTATCAAGAAATAAAACTATTTTATAGTTGTCTTTAAGTCTGAAATCAAAGTTAATAAATGTAAAAGATTAAATTTTATTAGGTAAACACTGGAATATTATTTCTAATCATCTTAATCACCATTATGGTAGAATTTTTTAAGGTTATAATCTTGATCGAATAGAAGTTTTAGTGCTTGTTTCTTCTAAGCAACTTATGCATATGAGTATTGATTTTCTTCAACTCAAAAATAAGTTATTTATTACTATTATAGATGTCTTAAATCATGCTTTTCAAAAAAGATCCTTAGGGAACAAATTAAAGAGCATTTATTCATCTATCTTCAGCCTTTAGATGATAGTAGGGGATTTCAACAATATAATGTTCAATTTAAAAGCATTTGGTAATGTCAACCTAAGAATTTATAATGAAGACTTAAAGGATTGTGTTTTTGACATAGAGCTTACATATTTGAAATATGAGGAATACCTTTATACATAAAGTAAGAAACAATAAGGCAAATGGAACATTTTAAAAAAGTTAAATAGAGCAATGTTCAATAAGGATTGGCTCAATACATTTCCATTAAGCACAACTTAATTTGTTGATCCTAGACTCTATTATCATTGTCTAATTATAGTTTAGAAAATGTTCGACTTCCATACTGGAAGTACTCCCTTTTAGCTTTAATAATTACCTTAGAAAAAAGGATGGATTTGAGGATGCAATGAGGAAAGGAATGTATATGGAGTTTAGAGGATTCAAATCCTTTATTTGTATGGGGAAGTTAAGAATCATGAAGAAGGAACTTAAAATTCTCAACAAGGCAGATGTAGTGATACTTAATGTAATGTAGAGAAGTCTAAAACTCACCTTCTTAACATTAAGAGCAACTTAGTATCTTGGGGAAGATAATCTTCTCATCAAGGAAAAAGAATCCCTATCTAAATATTATCCAGCCTTGGAGATCCAAAATTCCTTACTAAAATAGAGAGCTAAGATCTTATGGTTAAAAAAGGGCGATAAAACATTAAGTTCCTTCAGAAACTAATCAAAGCAAGGAAGAATTTCAATAGAATCTGCTATCTTCAAAGATTGAATGAAGTAGAGATTTTACACACACAGTAAGTAATGAAGTTCACAAATTCTACAAGAACACTTTGGAATCACAAGTTTAAATGTTTTTCATCTCTATAATTACTTTAAAGCTCTATCAACCATCATTTTTCTAACAATGGGCTATTTACACTAGTAAACTTATAATAAGTGATGGGGTGGAAATAAATTTATTCCAATTGAATCCAGGTAAATAATTTGGCTTAAATGGCCTTAATGTATTATTCTTTTAAAAATCTTGGTCATGGTTAAAGGAGGAGGCGCTGGTGTTGTCATTCAGTTCTTTAAGAAAGGTACGTAACTAAAATAAATCAACATAACCTTTATAACACTTATCCTAAAGTCTACAATCCTTCATCTATCAAGGATTAGAGACCTATATCATCTTATAATACATTGTATAAGATAATTTCTAAGATCTTAGCCGCAAGATTAAAGATAGTGATAGGTAGCTTCATTAATGGTGCTTAAGAATCCTTTGTGTAAAGTAGGTTGATAGGTGATAGTATTCTCTTAGCTCAAGAGCTTTCTAGGTCATATAGTAAGAAGAATTCTCCAATGAACTATGAAATTAAAGTTTATTTCCTTAAAAAATTTGATTTCACACAATGGAATTTCATCATTCACATGTTAGAAGCATTTAATCTCCTTTATGCGTTTATTAATTAGATTAAAGAATGTGTCACAACTATATTTTATGTTCTAGTCAATAGAGTTCCCACAACACAATTTCAAAGTGGTAAGATTTGAGACAAGGGAACATCATCACTTTTAACATCTTCATCCTTTATATGGAATCCATCACAAAGCCTTTCTCCTTCAATATCAGTAATGACTTGGGCTTTACTTTCCATAGTAGATGCAGAAAATCAAAGATCTTTAACATGTGCTTTGGAAATGATCTTCTGCTCTTTTGCAAGGC
The DNA here is from genome assembly GCA_027563595.1 of Erythroxylum suave. Lineage (NCBI taxonomy): Eukaryota > Viridiplantae > Streptophyta > Magnoliopsida > Malpighiales > Erythroxylaceae > Erythroxylum > Erythroxylum suave. The sequence continues at coordinate 18,512 of JAOSBN010152476.1, read as the reverse complement.
TGGGGCCAAATCTCTGAGTTTTCTTATGGGTTTTTTGAACTTAATTAAGGAAATACTAGGCCTTTCTATCAATATAGAGAAGAGTTGCCTAATTATTTCAGTAAGTGATAAGCATTTTTCAAATTAGCTCTCAACCATTACCCTTTATACTTACCTAGAATTTCAAATAACTACTAAAATATTATTATATAGAGGACGTGCCTCATTATTAGAGAAGGTTCAAAGAGGATATTCAATTAGTGGACTAAAGCAATCTTATTTGTTGGTAGATTGCTCCTTATTAAGTATATCCTACAGTCCTTATATTTTTATTGATCTTTACATAGGTTTCTTTTAAAAGGAATCTGATATGAGCTCAAAAGAGAGTTGAAAGACACGTCAACTATCGGATGACCCGTTGATCATGCTGAAAGGACCAATTACTTATACTAATGCTAAGAGACTTAGAGAAGTTGTTGGTGGACTTATATGCACCCTGGCTGATGAAGAAAAAGCCTTTGGAGATCAAGTTACAATCAATAACTTCAAGGCAATAACGCTATTCACGTGTTCTGACTTAGGTCAAAATTCTGGCATTGATTCAAGCCGAAACAACTCAACTAATGAACATAAAAGTTGTAAATTTACGTCTTAACTTTCCAACGGTCTAAGATTTGCCTTAATCGAAGGACCGTATCCTAAGATATGCTCAATTTATAACTTTCCCACAGTCTAAGATTTGCCTTAATCGAAGGACCGTATCCTAATATATGCTCAATTTACTAAAGGATATTCTACTAGAGAATTGTTATGACTTCTTAATGGACATTTCAATTTTCTACTTGGTTTTTCATTTTTAGGCCCACTTTTTGAGACTTAAAAAGGGGGTTTTCTGCACTTCTTAGGGAGATTAGGTTAATAATAATTTTTAGGTCACTTGGTGAGGGATTCAATCTTGAAATTCTCTACAAACCGATTTTACAAACTTATCAAGTGATTAGTGGGAATTGCTTTTGGCTTTCTTTTGATATCTTTGCATGTTTTGGTTTCTGATTGCATTGTTAATATTGGCTCAAGGAATCGAAGGATCTTCCGATAATTTTGATTTCTTGGGTCAGGGTTTTGATCCGATCGATCAAGGGTTCCTAAACGAGTCGATTCTAGGGGTTCCGCATTAGAATGACTAAAGACATTGAAAAGATGTTTAAAATTTTTTTCATAGAGTGGAATTGATACCATACACACTTTTTATAAATTCAGTTAGGATGAAGTCTATAAACCTAAAGAAGTAAGGGATTTGGTTTACAATCTCTAAGGGTTACTAAAAAAAGTGCTCTTAATTAAAAGACTGGAGAATTTTATCCAACAATGAAACTTTATGAGTGGTGTGGATTCATAGATATTTTTCAAAGAATAAAAGTTTTTGGGAAATTATAGGCAATTATAACACTTTATGGCTTACGAACCAATTGTTAAAGTTAGAAGATCTTCTCCATACAAGTATCTATTAAAGGATTGGAAATAGTGAGTTAGCCTCCTTATGGTATGATAATTGGAGTTCTGTAAGTCCCCTAGCTAATAACCATTTAATGTGGAAATTAATTCACTAACATCATATAAAAATCAAAGATAATTCTACAATCAATATTGGTGAATGGAAACCTGACTTCTTAAGGAAATTTGGGAATCCTGAACCTTGGAGTCATCTTGATCATGAGAATGTGGATAAGTTTGTTTAGAAAATGCATCATTCACTAACCTCTCATATAGAAAACCACTTACTTCTCAGCTAAACAATCATCTATGGGTAGACATTATTTAGAAAAATAAGTCACAACTTAAGGTATCAACATTCCTTTAGTTTGTTGTTAAACAAAAGTAGCCTACCTTAGATACAATGAACTTCCTTGACATCCCTAATTGATGTACCCTTTGTAAAAGTGATTCTGAATCCTTAAATCATTTGTAAATACTCCTTAGATATCTAGAATGCTATACAGACTCAGTGGTTATTTAGAGACTTTATCTACGAGTATCAAGTTATCCTTAGCAAGCTTACCTCTTCAACTCTTATAAGATCGAAAGCTATTTGTATTATAATCTTAGGATGTATTATATATGCCATTTGAAATGAGAGGAACTTTATAGACTTAAAACATTTAGAAAAAACTTGTCATCCAGTATATGTGACACTACTAGCTTGGATAAAAGATCAAATCCTTTATATAATCTTGTATCTTAAGCTCATGATTGGAAACAATGCAAATGGTTACAAAATGTTGGTCATGAAGTGTTAGGAAACTCTTATTCTTTTAACCTTCTCAAGCCAAAGTTGACCATTTTAGAAGGAAATGTTATTATTATATAGGAGCTCATTATGTAAGTTGAAATAGAATGAACTTGGGCAAGAAATATATTGTAAGTACAAAGTTCTCGTAAGGCACATTGATACCATATATGCTATCTTATTTGGGTTTATTAATTCAATATTTTTTCATTTTCAAAATTTTTTTGTGATTTAATGGATCACTTAATCTATAAGCTTTTACATATATTTAATAATTTATTTAGTATGCATTCAAAAGAAAATAGTTGTTGCATTAGCTGTTCGTTGGTTCTATCAGTAGTTAGCTAATAGCGGATTATATCAGCTAATTTGAGCAACAGATAATATCAGCTGTTTATTAAAAATGTTTGATAAAATTAACTGTTTATGTGTAAAATAACTTATGAGTGGATGATTTCACAAAAAAAGATTTATAAGGACATGAGTATTATATTTTAGTATTTCTTTAAATATTCTCATAAGAATTTAAATTTTAGAAACTTAATTTTACAAAAATTAAGTTTTTAACTCTAATAAAAAACATAGATCATATAATAATAATAATAATAATAATAATAATAATAATAATAATAATAATAAATGTTGATCTTTGCAATACTATTTTCTCCAAATTAGCAGACCCAACGTTATGTTTTTCTTTATGATTTTTATGGATAAAATTGAGTTTGGAAGTAACTATTACACATTAGTAATAATAGGAACAAATATAAAATTACAAATGCTTGGTATACTGAGACAAGACATAACTTTAATGGCCTTGGGTGGAGAGGAATGATTAGCTTTTAGTGTATTACCTTAGCTAGGGCCACAATCCACTGTATTAAAATCATCAGCTCCATGCAAAACGCCCCTAGTGAGGAGTTTTTTAAAAATCAATTGATTGAAGTTAATTCGCTAACCCAATTAGTTGATCACCAAACATATCTACTAGTGGTTTGACACGGTCAGATAACCAAAACTTGTCAATCGGCCAAAAAATGGTTGATAAACTGTTTATCAAACAGGCTATGATATAAAAGTAGGTTTAGAAATATGATTGATGTATATAGAAAAAAGATGCTAACTTGTTTACGACATATTACTGTAAAAATCAAATATAAAATGCTTCATAATTAGTGATTATTGGTGAGCATCCATGATTATCAATATTATAAATAATATAAATTATTAATTTTATAAGATAAAAATTTCTTTATTTAGTGATAATAACCATTATAATTATCAAATGATGGTAATGTAATTGGTTACTAACCAAATTCATAACTCTTTAGTTAAAACAAAACTTAACATCCTATACATTGTCTCACTTCTTAAATTTTTTTTATAGACAATGAGCAATCTATATGGAACCCTCAAGAAGGCTCTCTCTTTCTTGATCCATTAAACCCTCTAGATGCCCAGTCGACTTATAATTTCTTTATTCTATAAACTTTCTGCTTCACCTTAGGTGCAATCAATTGTACAGATCACCTCATCTCCTCCCTTAAGTCCCTTAGTATAAAAGAGAGATGCTCATCTTAGTCGAGGTATGTGATTGTTCTTTATCTTACGAATTCTCTCTTATCCTAAGTCTTATTAGGAAATCGGGTCGGAATTTGATCCCGACCGCAACAGAATAATTACGAAACTTTTTCACAACCTTTGACTTCCGGAAGAACAAGATCACTTTAATTCTATAAAATGATTAATACAAATTGTACTAAAGTAGAAACCTAATTTGAAGCTTGATTTTTATCTTGTCGTATCCTTCAAACTGCTCCTGAAACCGATCCATCTCAACCTCTGTAGCCGCACAAATGTCCGACCTTGAGTTGAGATAACTCTGTAACTCTTACAAAAAGGGTTAAGCAAGAAGTACTAGCTCCATAGAGATTAAGCCTATTTATAATAAACTTTGGACATTTTAGTAATTTATTTGAAATTAAATTCTAATTTCAATTAAACTTTAATTGGAATTACAAATAGTTCTAATTAAATATCAATTATGCCCATATAAGATTCAATATATTATGTTGATCCTTATTTATTAAATATCTCATATTTAATTATAAAGTTTCTCAAACTTTACAATCAAGTATAACTTGATTAAATTAACTTTGCTCTTTGCAACCCATTCTATATGTGAGACCCGTTAGGTTCCTAAATATATTGGTAATGATTGTAAATTCTAATTAGAATTAGATAAACTAAAACTCCTCTTAATTTATCTATAATTCTCTAATTAAAATTTATAATCATATATCAAGATTGGCCTCTAGCAATGCATCATGACGCCCCAAATATTTAGGAATGTCAAAGTGGTTTTGACTAACCTTTCCGTGTATAATTTTTCATTATAATTCAATCCTTTCATCAGCTAATGTTCTGATTATACATAGAGCACGGAATTAATGTCTACTCTATTTTGAGTCCAATCATATTAATTCTTCACCATTAGCTATTGGTTCAATTAATGATAATTCATGTTACATCTAATGACTACTGATTGAAAAACCCATGATTAAATAGGTCATAAATAGTGTCAAAATGTAGCAATCCCTATACGAGAGAACTTTAATGATCTCAAGTCAAGGGATCACTTATACAATTATCATAATGAGAATTCCATAGACATACAAGTAATGTTCCAAATAGATTTCTCATGTCGTGTATGTTTAGTGAATTTATTCTTTAACAAGCACCCACACGTTTGTTTAAGTATCTTTATACTTTAGCCTATGAGATCGACTACTTCCTTCATAAGGAGAAGTACAATGTATGCTAGTCTTTTTACATTCTAATAATGTCTAATCTTAATAGAAAAATGATTAGGAACATTTAGGAATAACACATAAATGCAATATGAATCTCATAATTATAATATCATTATGATTTCATTTGCAATGTACAATTATTCCATGGACTTTATCATATAAATCTAACATGTACAAGATAAAGAATGCCTTTAAATAATTTGTCACTAAACTACAACCAAAGCGATTGGCTGTAGGGTATTAACTAACAATCTCCCACTTGCACTAGGTCAATCATTTAAGTATCTCATACCATATCACCATATGACGAGTATTCTATCACTGGCTTAATGAGAAAATTCTACAAGATTCTTTATAGTGAGCACTAGCTTAAGTCCTACAACTCCTATCTTAATTATCATCATAATTAAGAAAATTTAACTAAACACATTCTTGGATCTTTGATGAGACATAAGCACCTTATGCATGCCTAATGACTCTAATGTTCTATATTACATTACTGTCTTAATCAACGCAAAGAAACTATATCAAGTTTGCTAAAGAACTTGTTGATCCAATTAATCATTTCCACTAAACAAAAAATGCATTATGGCTTAATTATCAACTAATTTCTATATTGGAACCTTTCTAAGTCTAAATGATATTGTTCTAAGTAAATAAACCTTAATTAGGATTTACTTCTAAATTTATAACGTTATCATCTTGAACTCAAATATCAATTTACACATAGAGTAATGAATATCTTTAATACTTCAAAAGTCTATGATATCTTAAATACTAAACATCTTTAGTACATTATCATTGCATTTGGACTTAGAATAAGTTAACAACACCTAATCTATCTCTGTAGATCCCAGAATTAAGTTGTTACCTTTTCATATTCAACAAGAGTTGTTCTTAGACAATTATGAGTTCAACAATTGAAAGGTAGAACTGTAGTTCTTTATGAGCAATATGTCTCCATATACTCCCATTGAAAGGGACAACTATACTCCTACTAACCTTCTTGTAGACGTGATAAGTTTATTAGCATCTCCAAAACAAACTCTTTGAATTCATCATGAAAGTGAATCTTTCAATGTCTTGTAGCCTTTCAACTATACATCAAATGTATCTTAAATGCATTAGTTCCAATTAAATGTAATGTTATGATATTTGAACCTTTCAACTTCCTTCTTACTCTCACTACTTATCACCATTCTCCTATAAGTATACATTGAATTAAATAATTTGTTCAATGAATCTATAAGATTATATCTAATCTTTTGGATATCTCATAACCTTTTATTATCCAATTAGTTCTAAACTTAATGGATAATGTATGCTTCAACCAAGCATCACATTCTTTGAATCATTAACTTTGACTCTTTCAAAGACATAGCATTTCATATCTAATATGAAATTTGGCTAATTGATTTGATTGGAACAATTAAAGGTAAGTTATTGTACTAAGCATCGCGATAGAAGAAATAATATTGCATCCTACAATATCTCATATTGTATTTTCCTCCTTACATAAATCCATATTTTTATGAAATTAGTTGTGAAGGGTTTTACTAGAAAATCTCATTCCTTATAGATAACTAAAAATTTAAAACTTTCCACAAGGATCTCATCAATGTGCTTCAGCATTCTCAATGCTTAATTTTTTCTCAGATTCAAATAATTTGAACTTTTCAAAATTTTAAATCATTATTTTATTTAATAAATATGACTATATCACATAAAGTCATAGTAATCTAATGAAATATAAGTATTATCCTTTTATGAATTGATATTCTATCCAATGCATCATATGTATAAGATTTAACAATTCAATACCATCATCATCCTTTCATCAAAGGTTGATTTGGTTATTCTTCAACTTGACAAGTTTCATACGATTCATAATAGAAAGGATACATATATCCTAGTATGTAACATTATGGTTCTCGTTGTGTTGATTGAACCAATATGGTGTAAAAGGATAATCTAGGTTATCCAACTTTTTATTCTTGCCACTGATGTTAAGCATAAGTTTCTTTTGATCCAACATATAAAAACTATTTGTATAAACTTGGATCAACTACTTTCAGTTAACAATCTATTTCTAATCATGTATTGAACATTACAATACTGTTGAAATTTAGTATTATATACTCAAAAGCATGAATTAGAAATACATATGATCTCTATCATATCGAGTATAAGCAAGAAAAGTCATGCAATCATTTTTCTTCTTATATCAACTATTATCATACTATAATTAAGCCTTTAATTATAGTCCATAATTATGCTTTTAGTAGGTTAAATTAAGTGAAACAATTCCAACAAGGTACTATATCTTTTAGTTCTACTCCATGCAACCTCTTGCATCTCGCTATCATAGTGTTGAAATATATTTTAAATGTTGTCATTAAAGTTTATGAGACATTAGTCAACTAAAATTGTCATTACATTTTGTCATCTATATGGTTTTGACATATCTCTAAAACTTTGTCACTGAATCCTTAATAGAGATTATAGTATAATAACATAATGGACATACAATTTTCTCTCTCACTTTTGAGAACTCTTCTCAAACATAAACCTATGTCCAAGAAATTTAGTTCACTAAGTATCAACTACAATAAACAAGATAAATTCCACTTAGAATAGAATAAATGTAAGAATGTACGGAATTAATTATATGCCATGACTACCAAATTAGCTTAGAACTTTAATCATATATTTAGTTACACCCACTATTTTATTTGAAATAATAGCCCTCACTACTATTTTGAAAGATTACTCTAATCTCTCTAGTAGGCTAGGATCCCATTCAAATATAGTTGACCTTGAGTTTACTTAACATACAACTAGAGTTAAATTAGGTAGATAACAACTTTATCAATCACATCTCATGTGACTCCTAAATCGGTTAGGTGATAACTCTTGCCAAAATATATATTATATATTGTTCTTGATCTTGCCTATAAATTTGTATGATCATGAATTTACTCATCCAAATCACATAAATTTAGTTAAGTAGAACCCACTGTCATAAGGTTAAACATGTTTGGGTTAAAGCGGCCTTGAGTTTGCTCAACAAGTCTACAATAAACAGAACTTTGGTTTATTCTTATAACAATGGGAGGCAAGCATCACGTTTTTAACGTGTACTTAAAATTTAAACGAGGGATTTAACTTCATTTATCTGATCAAACACAAATTACATGTAAAATATCACATATATAAATCATATAATTTGACATGCATCCAATATATATATCAACCATATAAATAAAACATGTAACTTATATACTCATAATCAAATTATATGCATAAAATATCAAGCTTTGTTTGATTCTAGTTATTGATCTTTATAAACTAAACATTTCCAACTCCTTGGAAAAATTCAATTAGACTAAAAGCATTGATTCCTAAATAAATTAAATTCATATTCTAAATAGAAATTTAATTTGATTTGAAAACAATTTTTCAATTCCAACTTAAAACTATTTCCAATTATCGTGGCTCCTTTTATTGAAAACAATTTTCAATAAATTGTACTTCTTACTTGTTATAATTTAGAAAAACTCTTTTTCAAAATTATACAAAAAACATATTATAATCTAATTAGAAGACTATTTCTAATATCATTAGAAATTATTTTTCCTTAGTTAGACAACTATTTTCTAAAATTAAAAGAAAATTAATTTAAAAATTAAATAAAACATCTTTCATATTTAATTAAGAAAGTTATTATATATTATTTATTTAAAGATTGATTTCTTAATTAATTAGAAAATCTTTCTTTAATAAATTAGAAAACTATTTTCAAAAATAATTAAGAAAGGACATTTTTCCTAATTAATAAATGAAAACATTTTCAAAGTTTAACTAAGAAAATTACTTTTTATAAAATCAAGAAACTTGTTATTCATAAATAAAGAAATAATTTCTAAATAAAATGAATAATAATTATAGAAAAAGTAAAATTATAAATTTGATTTATCTTAATCCTATTGAATAAATAAATATAATTAAGATACACCTTTCTTAATTATTTAAGAAAACAATTTTCTTAATTTTAAGGAGTCTAATTAATTAATTTCAATTTAATTGAAACTATTTAATTCTAATTTTTGAAAACAACTTTTTTAAAATTAAAAGAATCAATATATCATTAATCTTAATAGTATTAAGAAAAATAATTGCGTTAATTTTGGAATTGAATTGATAATTAATATAATTTAATAATTCAACTTTTGAAAAATTAAACTAAATTCTGAAACAATTTTAATAAAATCGACCCTTTGAAAATAAATTTCAATCAATTAGAAAACTCTTTTCTAAATTTATCAGGATTTAGAGCTTAATTTTTTTAACTAAACAAATTTAATAAAAAAAGGCTTAGAACGTTTTTAAAAGAAAAGAAAAAAATTTGGGTGTTTGGCGCATGCACGCACGCGCTAATGTCTTCTCCGGCAAACTTCTTTTTGCTGGTTCTGTGTATTTTATTTGCTGTCGTTGACGAGAACTTCTCTAGCCATCTTTGACGCTTCAGCTAACGAAGACATCGGAAAGGCTTCTATCACACCACCCCATTAAGCACCGTTGGTGATAACAACAAACACTTATCAACGCTGCTATTTAGCTAGGAATTTCTCCAAATCGATGACAACTCGTCACTTACGCATCTCTAACAACTATGCTTCTCCTTCACGTTGCCTCCATGCTTGGGTCTCCATTTATCCCGCCACCACTCCATGGACGTAAGGCGTCGTCAGTGACCTAGTGGCATGGCCAGCTATGCCATCCAAAGGCGTCGCAAGCTACCTAGTGGTGTCACCAGCGAGACCACTAGTTGATTGCGTAAACTAGTGGCAATGCCACTGAGTCTAAACTGCCACTGGATTCAACCCTTCAACGCAAGCAAGGGCAGAAATGTGAAAGACCCACAAGTAACAACGCAAACGCAAACAAAACAGGGAGCAGTTGCGTATTTGATTTTCAATAACAATATGGGCAAAAAGTTTCCAGAAAAAGGAACATGGATATGGAGAAGACACAGAATCAGTTTAAGATCCAGAAACCATTTTAAAACACATTTGCAGAAATATAAAATACCTGTAGTGTGTTTTCAAAAGAAATAACTGCAGGCATCCAATTTCCCTAATCAACCACCCAAAAAATGTGAAAAACAACCAAATACGCATTAGTTTTCTAGAACACAACACAAGCAATCAAAACACAAACTAGAACAGAAGACCCAACCAGAAAATGCAACGAGAAACACAAAATAACTATCGAGCCTTCTTGTTTTCTAGATCTAGGTTTTCTAGATTTCTCTAGCAATAAAACACAATTATGGTGTAATAGCCCAAACTACCCGTCCACAGATATTGTCCACTTTGGGCTTTAGGCTCAACCCAAATCTTCATGGTTTTGCTTTTCCTAGCTTAGCTAGGAAAACGCATCTATGGGGGAAGAGGTATTCATAGTATAAGGCGTACTTCGTTCCCCTCTCCAATCGATGTGGGATCTCACACTATCCACCCCCTAGAGGCCCAACGTTCTCGCTGGCATAACATATATCTTAACAACCTCCTCCTTTTAGCATTATTTGTCATATATCGAAACTCCCCCTTATGAAGATAATTAGACACATATCATCAAGTCCATATAATATATAGGAACTCCCCCTTAATCGAAAATCAAGTTCCAACACTCCTTTATCCAAATCATAATAAAATTCTCACACCAACTCAGTATCAATAAATACCTGAAAATTTATCAAAATATCATGGAAATCAGGGAGCATGAAAAATTCCTCTTAGTCAATAAAGCAACCAAATTAAATTTTTTATACTCAGTTAAATTTATAGGATTATTAGAAATAAACTTGGTTGAAGTGAGAGTATTCCATCATTGTTAGGCTGAGTAGGTAGACCATCAATATATACATCTTCACCTAGGTTGTGATTGCGCATTGTCAATGAGGGAATCTACTAAAGAAACCTCTCTCAACTATAAATAAAACATCTCTCTTGTAAAGATGGTGCATAAGAATTGTAGCAACACATTCTCTTTATATCCATATACACAAGACGTGTTCCCAGTGAAAGAATATTGCTCAAACTTATACAGCCCACAATATAGAGAGAGAAACCAAGATAAAACTTGAAAAACCCAAGTTGTAGAAAACCTTAATCTCACTACAGGTCTCCAACTAAGTATCAACATTTTCTCGACGTAACTCTGTAAATCAAAATCTAGAAGCAAAACTCTCAAATCATTAAGCAGAGCCTCATTTACAAATCAAATATACTATCCAATAAGTAAGGAAAAGCTAGACACACACCAGACACCTAAACCTTAGAAAGCCTATAAGTCAAAAACTCAAAAAGTCTAGATGTTAACTCCTTCAAACCCATTCCCCACCCCCTCCTTTTTTTTAACAAACAACATCAATATACGTCAAAAGTGTAAAGCACACAATCCCTATTCACATTAAAGAAATTCAAACCTGGCTTTATTCCTTGTCACTTTAACTCTGTCATCAGATGTTTGATTGGTTTCTCCCTCAGAAGCAACCAACTAGTCCTCTTTCTGACCAATTTCTTTTCCAGTAGCAACTAACTGTGAATCTGCACAGTTTCTGATTTTAGCTTCATTGCATCTCTGTTTTGATTTGTGAGGCTAATTTTGAAGGTTTTCTTCTACCACCTTATTAATCTTTTGGTGCCATAGAGACATATTGTCATATGCAGCTGAATTACGAGAACTAATAGCCTATAATATATAGCAATTATCTACCAATCTTTTTCCACTTACTAAACACTCTCCTTGTTCTTTCAACACCTTGCATCCATCATTAGTAAACTAATAGCCTATCATCAAAAAGTTGACTAATACTTACTAAGTTGGTTTTTAAACCATCCATATGAAGCACATTTTTTAAGTGAGGTAATCCATCCATGCAAAGAGTTCCTCTACCAATCACCTTTTCTTTCTTTCCATCACTAAAAGTAATATGACCATTCATCCAACTTTAATAATCCATAAAATAGCTTCTTTCACATATCATATGACATGAACACCCACCGTCAAAATTCCATTTATGGTGAGAAGTGCCATGCATTGATTTAAGAGCCACAAGTGCTTATGGTTGGTTCTTTCTCACCCAAATCTCCTTTGATGGCTTCTCCTACTGAAAGTTCTTCTAAGAATGTTTGAATTTTATGTTTTGAGTATTATGGAATAGCATTTGTTGAAACTTTTAAAAATTTAGCCTTATATGACCCTTTACACCATAAAAGTAACATATAGGCACAAACTTTTTTCTTCTTTTTGGTATTTTCCCTACTTGCTTGATCTTGTTGCTTTGACTAACTTCATTATTTTGCTCATTATTCAATTTGGAACATTTACTGTTATAACCATCACCTTGAAAATCCCCACCCCCTCTTTTTTTTTACCAATTTCTAGCAATTGATCTAGTTTCTCAATACCACCATTCAACAATCTTATTCCTTTTTCTATATTGTCCAACTTGAGCTTTGTTTCACCAAGTCCATCTATTATTGATAACAACTTCCTCTTTAGATCTTGAATGACATCCTTCATGGTGGAATTATCCTTCTTTAGCTTCTTGTTTTTCCTACACTTTTTCATTCATTTGGCATACATTAATTCATAGACCTTATAGATGTCTTCCCTTTTGAATTATGAGTCACTGTTATTGTTGTCACAACCTGAATTTGAGTTTAGAACAGAAACATCCATATTTTTGTTGTCAGTTTCTTCACTGGTTGCTATTAAGGAAGCAACTAGAATTTTGTTGTTTAAAACAACCAACACAGCTTGATTACTCACAGTTTCTTCTTCGCTACTGCACTCACTTTCATATTAATTTTCACTCCAAGCGCTAGTATAAGACTTTTCTTTTCTCCTTTTAAGAGTGTTAGCACATTCTGCTTGCATATGTCTGAAACCTTGACCTTATGACATCGTATCTTCTTTGCTTTTGCTTGTTGTTTAAAGTTATTGTTGGAAGAACTCCCACCATTATATCTGAACTCAATTTTATCTTTCTTCACCTTCTTTAGCCACTTGCTGTAATTTCTTATTAATGATAACATATCATCATTTTCATCAGAGTCATCTCCTAAATCATTAATAGATTTAGCAACTTCAGTTGGTAAAGCCAACCCTTTGTTCTTCTCACGTTTATCTCTCAACAAGTTTATCTCAAATTTTGTGAGAATCCTAACTACGTCGGGATAACTCATTAATGTCATGGGCTTCTTCAATATTTGAAATTTTTGGTATGAATCTAAAAGGCAATGATCTTAATGGTTTCTTGACAAGTTAATTTGCTTGATCTTAAGCTCTCTAAATCAAGTAGCCAACATTTAAAGTTTTAAAGCTATCACCAATTTAATCCCTTATGTATTATTTGTAGTGTATCTCATGCTTCTTTTGCTAATTCACAAGCTGAAATCATACTGAAACATCCATCATCTACAGCACTAAAAATTGCATGTATTACTAGAGAGTTATCAAGTGCTTCCTCTTCTTCAGCCCTTGTCCATTCAAATTGATCTTTAGGTACCACTTTATTATTTTTACTAATTGTCACTGGAAATGACCAGCCATTTAACACCGAAGTCCATACTTTGGTTCTTATGCTTGAATAAATACTCTCATCTTTGATTTCCAAACTGGATAGTTTGAAACATCCACTATAAGAAAAATGTCATTTTGAGACAAAAATTACCAGAGAAAAACATAAATATTCCATCACTAAGATATATTATCGATGGACTTTACCGACAGAAAAATGCATCGTAGATTCGGCTGTAGCTAATAATTACCGATGGGCAAGGTAAATTGCTAATCGTCGGTAAGTATACCTACGATTTACTATGCGGTTGACCATCGGTAACATTTAGCGATAGGCGGTTACGTTTCATCAGAAAATTTACCAATGGTAAGAAATTTACCGTCAGTAAATTTGCTAAAAGGTTACCGACGAATATGTCTTTCCATCGGTAAAAATTACGAGAGAATTGGTTATTACTTCTGTGATTACCGACGGATGAACGTGTAGATTGTCAATTAATAGAGAGGATGTTATCGAGGGTTATTTTTTTGGTCGGTAATTGAACAACAATTTTTTTAAAAAAATGTATAATACATACCATTAGTATATTTAAATTATGGTTAATGCATAATTTAAACAATTATAAATTTATAGCCTACATTTAATTTGCTTAAATAGAAATTTTGATTGATGATTAAAAGTTAAAATATCTTAATTGATAATAAAAACATTACATTGCACATAATAAGTATTTGTAATACAAATTAAATGACCAAAAGTACACTATTGATCTGGAGATGGCGGATGCTCTGGTTGGTGCGATAAGGTGCTACCCTTACCCTTCAACTCATCCATCTCCTGACGAAGCTGAGTGATGTACTGTATCGATTGCTAAAACTGATCCACCAACTATTGCAACTGAATCGCGAATGTCTGCACTGTGATCAGAAGCTCATGCACTTCATTGGTGGTGGACCACCTACTAGATGTTGCTATAATGGATGTGGAGGATAGCGAATAACATGTGTTTGCAAATGAACCTAAGCCGAATATCCTCCCACGACGATCCCTACCACCCACTGCCTGAGGATAAGTTTTAGTCTCATCAACATCTTCAGATTGCTGAGACTGTTGTTCATTGCTTTCTTGTATTTGGTCCTATTAGAAAGCAATGTTTATATTAGTAAGTGATAATTGTTAAGCATTATTAATATTAAACCTAAATTTCACATATATTGAGTTCTTTACAATGACTATTGACGAATGTCACACGTCATGCTTCTTAGTGTGAGTGTACAGAAATAGCTAATAGAGTGTAGGCCTGATGCCCATAAACTTTTCCTGTATAAGAATAAAATGTTAATTATAAGTAAATTATATTTTATAAAAATTTCGTCAAAGTTTCGTCTACTTTTATGATATCTACCCCCTATTAAACAAAAAAAACACAACAATAGATGGCACCAGACATTTATAACATTATCATTCTCAACAAGAAACACATATTTTCATTCCAAATTTTAACACATCAAACTTAATTAAAATACAACAAAGAAAAGAAATGAGAATATAACTGTAAATTGTAGATACTTACAAGTCTCTCTGCATGCTCTTGGTGGGTAATAGATCCGAAGACTCTCTCCCTCCGGTCCTCCACGTCTGTTGGCTAAATTATGTTGTGAAACGGATATGGCCTCAAGTGATGTTCAATACTGCAACTAATGACTCTATATTTCTTCAAAAATGTAAGGCGGTCGTACACTTGCCTTGTGTCTCGCACCAACAAAATCGCGAAAACCTATACGCGCTCATCTTTCCTATACTCTATAGATGATCCCGTCAAATTAAGAATCTTAAAAAAATTCTTTCTGTAACAAAAGGAAAAATATTCGATAAATACTTTTGATGTAATATTATTTATTAAATTAATGTATAAAAATGTTAATTAAAAAAGGAAATAATAATTTTTTCACACCTTAAACTTATGATAGTAAAATTCCTTTGTTGCCTGAGAGATATTCTTCCATACATAGCCCTCATGATCAATCTTCTTCTTGAATTTCGATGTCATGTTCCTTGAACAAGGTCCAGAAGGAAATAACCTAATATAAAAACAAATAAATTTATACCATTTTGAAAATTTAAACCTATAACTTAATTATAAACATATAATGGTTCATGTATTTTCACTTACATATTATTGAAAATTGTGTTGTATTTTCTTCCATCGGGTCCCTTAACTCCAGGCTAGCGATCGTCTCTTTCATCCGCACTGTTTACCCCTGATATCTCTATCGGTATAGTGGTAGTAAATGATATAGGAGTGGTGGATCGTGTAGCTTCATCTGCCAGTGTAGTAGGTGGAAGGAGAGGAGGTGTTTCATCTCTAGCTGCTACACTATGAGATCCTTTACCTGTACAGTAAGTTCCTCTTAATCGTGGTCTAAATCTTAGTCGCTGAATATCTTGTCTTCTCTTTAGTGCCTATTTCAACCTGAAATTAATATTTGATTGAAGTTTGTAAAAATATTACAATTTCATTTCAATAATTTATACAATATATTGAAAAGGAAATAATTGATTTGTTCATATAATATTCAATTACAAACACAAATTAATCGCTATCATCACTTAATTGTAAATCAAAATCATTTTCTTGTTTTGAAGAATTTGAATCAAACTCAGGCTCTTCTTCAGATTTCTGGCCCTCTCATCCTCTCCAAATAAAATTTTATCATATTCATTACACGGACCGTTCAAAGGTTCATTATCCTTATATACAACATATGCATTTATTTCATAAGCCTCTTCCTAAAACAATTCACTTTCAATTATCTGTTCTCCTTTTCAACGTGATTCAAAAACATCTCTAGGTTTAACTTTGCAAACATCCAACCAATCTAACTTGTCTTGTCGTATGTTGGAAAAAGGGACACAATACACCTGGATTGCTTGCATTGTAAACACGAAAGGTTTAAAATGCCGAAATCTTCTTCGTTTATTGATTTCAACTAGATTGTATCGACTATGCACTTTTTTACCAACATTTGGAGTTGGATCAAACCACTTGCACTTAAATATCATAATTCACTTTATTGGCAATGCAGGAAACTCAGTTTCAAATATCTCAATAATTTTGCCCTAATAATCAATCAATTCTCCTTGTACCACTATTTATTGTTTCTATGCTATGACCATGATATTCTGTATGATATTTGTATCCATTAATGAAATACACCATATACGATTTAACAGTTTGTAAAGGTCCATTCGCAAGATCACATATGAACTTGTTCTCTATTGAATTTTCTAAGGCCTATAGAAAAGAAAATAACATATTTAACAGTATACTATGTCATTTGAATACTTTAATCTTATGATTCAATCATTTCAGTATTTGTAAGTAAAAACTTACATATTGCTCAAACCATCAAGGAAAGTGTCTTCTAACTTCTTTATTGATATCATCCTATGATTTGTCGGGTATTAGCTTGCGTAACAATTCCTCATATAATCTTAAAACATTATTATATATTCTAGTTATGAATAACAGTATTAAATTTCAAAACCGAAATAATCATTTGACACTTATTACACGAAAGGTTGAACCTCTTCACACTTCAATAAAATGTAACTATAGGCAGTCTCAATTTCTTCCTCTGTTCACATTCCTCTTATTGACCGTCTATATGACCATCCTAGATATGTGAAAATGGATAAGTTACCATCAGCATCACTAGTTCCTCCCCCATCGTCATTAAGAGGAACTTTTCTTTCTCTTGTGTGAATGTGCAGCTCAAAATAATGTGAACAAAATGTAATAGCTTCCTCTACTAAATAAGTACTACGTATCGAACCTTCAACTCTAGCCTTGTTCTTCACATTTTTCTTTAAGTGATGCAAATACCTATATGAGCGAATAAGGTTATACGAATTTAGTTATGAAACTATGATAATATGACTTCAATTACAATCATTTTTGTTGAATTACGTACCTCCCAAAAGGATACATCCAACAATATTGCACTGGATTGGCTAGTTTAGCCTCGTGTGCTAAATGGACAGGTAGATGCTTCATACAGTCAAAGAAGCTTGGAATTTCCCTTTCCAATTTTTCCATTTCAGCCAACTTAATTTCATATGATGTTAAGCATTTGAAAAACAAACTTAATTCTGTTACTGCTTCCCAAACCTTATTCAATAGCAACTCCTAAAATGCAATTGGAATTAGCCTTTGCATAAACACATGACAATCATGACCTTTCATCCTAAATAATTTGTACTTTCACATGTCCATACACCTTGTCAAGTTTGAAACATAACCATTAGAAACTTTAGACTTCTCAACCATTCACACAATCTTTCCTCCTACTTTTTTTCCAAACCGTAACATGCTTTCGGATATTTAACGATCCAAAGGTCTTTATGTAACTCATTCCTTCAACAAAAAAGCTTCAAATCAGCTCGTGATTTTGCATTGTCTTTTATCCTCCTTTCAATTTTCATTATGGTATTGAAAAATGTTCATCACATGTAGATTATGACGCATCAAATTAGTTTTCCAATATGGAAAATCCCAAAAGACACTCCGTTTTCTTCAGTGAAATTTCTACTAATGCTTGTATTAATTTTATTAGCATCAAATTCTGTAACTTTTCGCAAGCCTAATTCCTCAATCTCCTGCAATATCTCTTCACCAAATTTGTCAGGGGGACGAGGTGTTTTTACTATCCTATTCTTAATGAAATTTTGTTTATTACGCTTGAATGGATGATCTGGAGTAAGAATTCTGTGGTTATTAAACCAACATATTTTGCCCCCGTTTGGAAGATAAAATGCATCAGAATCATTGCCACAATAAGGA
>JAOSBN010152466.1:0-23596 GCA_027563595.1 Erythroxylum suave | reverse complement strand
AGCATCTTGGAGGTATCCATTCATATTCAACTTTTTGTTCTACATTCGCACCATTGGGCCCCTTAAAGCGTAGGACACGAGGAAGACTTTTATTCGCACGGACTTGCACACACAACCTTGCATACTCCGATCGTCCCTTATTCGCTGTTAATCCATCCGTACATATTGGTGTTCCAATTGCCGAAGCAATTCTACTCAATGCAGCCACGACCATAAATGAAGAGGTAGTCCCAGCAATGTAACCCAAAGAGGTAATTGCAACACATTCAAACTATCAATACTTAATTCTGGAGTCCAGAATTGAAGGACAAGGGGCGCACTGTAAATAGACCAAGGTCCCTCTTCAATAACCCTCGTAGTGTCCTCCTTATTCGCAAACTTGAATAGGAAAATGCCCCGATGCAATTGATGGACCGATAATAATCCATGCTTCTTCCACTTTGAATCGGCATATTTCTACATGGCAAAGAACGTAGGTTTAAAACCCACAACAAAGCCAACAAGGGAGGCGTTCCATTCTTCAATCCCTACACTCCACTCTTCTTTCGAGAATACAGCATCGACATTCTGTTCCTAGTCATCAATCTGCCTTAACTGATGTCCAGACCCACGATCTCGGTTATTAGATACAACCGAGGACCATGTTGTTGGCGGAGGCTCCGCCATCGCCACCCAACACCAACCAGTTCCAACGTATCTACTTAACCGAAGAACAAGAAGTGCAACCCAGATCGCCGACTTGAAGCCTGCAGCGAAATCTGTATATCCGTAGCTCAGCCCACGTCGAAGAATACTGATCCAAATAGTCGACTCCCCCTACGCTATCTCATCCACCGTCAGCAACGCTAGGAATGTGCGGCTGATAGCGCTCAATAGTGGACTGCGGGGGTGTCGGTCAAAAGTTTGCTTTTTCCGCAGAAAGTTTTGACGGTTTTGGTCAAGGACGTAGTGTACTATTGATTAAGAGAAACTAAAGTAAAAAAGAATCTTGATACTTCAAAGCATTATCTGTCCGAATAATTTTAATAATAAGAGAAAGTTGAGTTCTATATATTGGTAATTATAATTTATCTCTCAAATCTGCATGCACATAGAATTAAATTTGGTAAATTTAAAATTAGAATATTCCAGGTTATGGTTTCCTTAAAGGCAAATTAATTACTAAATTTATTAATCCTAATAAAGTAATGGAATTAAATTAAAAATATTTTATAAGCAGCACTAATTTAGTAAACTAACAAAATTAAGGTGATTATCTATAAAAAAAATTAATATAAATAAAATGCTAATATTTCAGGGTCAACTTATGAGGAATTTCAACTATCAAGCAATATTATCCTCTCTTAAGGTTTCACGTGTATATCTAATTAAGTGGCCACATAACTGACCAAAGAGATAAGATTGAGAGCTAAAATACGGATGTGGTAGGCTTCAAATTCAAGAGGACTAATATTGGGGGTGACCAGTCTTATTACCATTTAAGGAGGGGATAGGTTTTAGAGAAGAAAAGAGTTTGATATTAGTAGTTATATGGTTACGACTACAAAATAATAAAACTAATGAGAATTAATTGTTGAAAAAAAATTTAATTTTCGATTTTTTTTAAATTTTAATCTTTTATACTTTAATTAAAACTTAATAATAAAATACATGTAATATAAATTTTAGATATAAACTGATTAAATATTGCCAATATAATAGCTCAACTCAACTCAGCTCTTAACTAATTCTAACTAATTAAATTTAAATTAAATTAATAATTTAAAATAATGATAATAAATTATTAATTTTAAATTATTAATTCGAATTAAATTTAAGACACTTTAAAAGTCAACGGTTGGAAGGTGACAAGCTGACAGCTATTTATTCGTACTTTCTACGGTAAGAATGTATGGACTTCCACCGAAGCTTACGTAGCGTAAGCTTCAGCTGTGACAACTGGCGATAGCGTTTTCTCCATTTATGGGGCCCAATTATTAAAATAGTTGATAATTAAATCGTCAGATCATCAAGTCGGTGGTCAAACGATTATGGCAAGGACATGCTGTATATTTTTATATTTCTCTTTTATATTTTTTATTTACATTTATTTTGGACGCACACATTTACGTAAGTTAAATGATGATAAATATAAACACATGGACGTTAGACCTAAAAAAGGAAAATTTTCAGGTCAGATATGCTAACGTCTTTGTTAACAATGATATATTTTATTAATATAATAATATTTGTTAGTAATATATAATTATGATTTCAATTTTTGAAAATTCGTTTAAACTTTAGCTTTCAATAAAAAGTTTCGATGTAAAAGTTTTATTACGTAATATTTTCTACCAAAAAAATCTAATTTAAATTTGGAGAAAGCATATTTGAGACGAGGGTCGTTTGGGGTTAATGATTTTTTGAGACTATAATTTATACAAATTTAAAACTTTTAAATGAGCACGATAAAATTTCATATAGGATGAACTAAGTTGCATTGAGCTCCGTTAGTAATTAGATTAGAATAAACGAGCATTTCTTTAAAAGTATATACTAAAATTAAAAAAAAGATAATTATTGTGACATTTTCGTAATATTTGACACTTCTTTAAAAGAAAGTATATGTTCATTTATGGATCATATCTTTATCTACCATATATAATGGTCACGTAAAAAATTTAATATTTGGTGTTAGGTATTTATGTAATAACTAATAATTTATATATTATATACAAATTTTTATTCAAATTAATTTAAAATTATTTATTTAAATTAAATCTTAACAAACTTATGTGAAAATTTATTTCAGCTGGTTATTAGTACACATTTGAAGGTACTAATTTTAACGGTGATCGCATAAAAGAAAAATTGGATAGGGCTATGTCTAATGATAGTTGGGCAACTTTGTTTCTGAATGCTATTGCGACTACACAAGTTACTCCAGTATCTGATCATATGAAGGTGGTGATTGATTTGCAGCAGAATGAGTGTCATAATTATGTTCGGCCGTTTAGGGTGGATAACTCATGGTTAGTGGAAGATGAGTTGGAGTTAGTTGTGAAGAGGGGATGGGAGGAGTCAGTTAATTCGGATTTCATGAGTAGACGTGATTCCTTTATTTCTGATGTTAATCGTTGGGGTAGAGCTAGAAACCGTGAATTTTGGAAACAAGGGAATCTGATTGTGAGACAATTTGAACTGGATAGAGATTTGTATGGTGGGTCCCGGTCGGCACAACTTAAAGAGGAATGGAATAAAATACTGCTTATGGAAGAAATTAGGAAGAAACAAGCAGCTAAACTTTTCTAGTTTAAACATGGTGACAAAAATTTCAAATATTTTCGTAAGCAGATTAAAGGCAGGAGGAATACAAATAGAATTAAAAGGCTTAAAAAGAGTGATGGTTCTGTTACTTCTGATCATAGAGAGATGGAGGTGTTGGTGAAAGATTATTTTTCTGAATTTTTTCAGGCTGAGGGGCACATAGATAGAAGTAGTTTATTGCGGTTGGCTCAGAAAAAAGTGACTGATAGCAATGCAGCAAGTTTGTTGGCTCCATTCAGGAAAGATGAATTTTGTGAGGCTTTATTTAGTATGCATCCTGATAAAGCTCCTCGGCCTGACGGTTTAAACCCGGCATTCCTTCAAAAATACTGGCATATTGTGGGTGATGCTATTTTCCAGAATGCTGTGGATTGGTTGCAGAGAGGTATTTTTCCTTCTGACCTCACTTTAACAAATATTGTTCTTATTCCGAAAATCCCTATTCCTGAAACTGTGAAAGACTTTAGACCTATAGCCTTATGTAATGTCATATATAAAATTGTCTCAAAAGTCTTAGCGAATAGTTAAGAAGGTGTTGCCTCATATTATTTCTGTGAACCAGTCTGCTTTTGTGCCTAACCGCTTGATCACGGACAATGTTTGTGTGGCATTTGAGACTATACATAATTTGAAGAATAGGAGATGTGGGGATCTTGGTTATTGTTCTTTGAAAATTGACATTAGTAACGCTTATGATAGAGTTAATTGGGATTATTTGTCGAATGTGATGCATGTGTTGGGGTTCCCTGCAGTTTGGATTCAGTGGATGTCTATGTGTTACTCAAATGTTAGCTATTCTGTGTGTTTGAATGGGATTCCTGTTGGTCCTATCAGTCCTGCTAGGGGTCTCCGTCAAGGTGACCCTATTTCTCTATACTTATTCTTGCTTTGTGCTGAAGGTTTATCTGCTTTATTTTGAGATACGGAGGAGAGGAGAGTGATTAATGGGTGTAGAGTTGGTAGAGGGTGTCCTAGAGTTTCACATTTGTTGTTTGCGGATGACTTTGTATTTTTCTTTGAAGCTAATGTTCATGAAGCTACAATGGTGAAATCAATTCTCTTGGCTTAGGAGGCAGGGTCAGGACAGATGGTGAATTTTTAGAAATCTGGTACTTTATTTAGCCCTTGTGTTTCGCAACATATTGTAAATGACAGTTCTAATATTTTGTGTGTGTGTGGTTCTATTGGAGAAGGCTTTTATCTTGGTCTTCCTTCTCTTATAGGGCGGGATAAAAAGCAAATATTCTCTTTTATTAAGGACAGGCTGTGGAAGAAACTGAATAGCTGGAATAACAAATTCTTGTATAGAGCAGGCAAACAGTTTCTTATCAAATATGTTGCTCTAGCTATACTAGCTTATTGTATGCCGGTTTTCTTGTTGCCCTCTAGTTTATGCCATGAGCTACAAGTTATTATGAATCGCTACTGGTGGAACGGGAAGAAGGAACAAGGGAGAGGTATTAACTGGCTTTCGTGGGAGAGGATGTCTTATTCTAAGCAGCAAGGTGGTGTGAGTTTTCGTGATCTTAGGCATTTTAATCTCGCTATGCTTGCTAAGCAGGGGTGGCAGTTATTTAAGAAGAAAGATACTCTTTTTTATCATATTTTCAAAGCTAAATACTTCCCGGGGGGATTTTTTAAAATCTTAAAAGGGTAATAATCCCAACTTTGTGTGGTCGAGTATCTTTGTTTCTATTAAGTTGCTTAAGAAAGGGGTGCGTTGGCATGTTGGAGATGGCAGGAGTATTTATGCTGCTTCAGATCCTTGGATCCCTAAGAATGACTCTTTTCTGGCGGAGGATGGGGCTAGATTCATTAGTCCCTTGATTAAAGTTTGTGATTTTTTTTATGGATGGTGAGAAAAGGTGGGATGTGGGCAAGTTGATGATGTCATTTTTGGCTAGGGATGTGAAGGCTATTTTGACTATACCGTTGTCTATTCATATGGTGGAGGATGTGGTTTTATGGAACTATGAGAATTGTGGGGTGTACAGGGTTAAATCTGGATATTGTGTTAGTATGGGTCAGGTGGGGGGTAGTCATAATGTTGGGAACCGAAGGTTATGGAAGCGTATTTGGAGCCTTGATGTCCCTCCTAAAATAAGAGACTTTTTGTGGCTGGCTTGTCGAGATGTGCTACCTACAAAATCAAACCTTGTGAAACGTGGAATAGAGGTTGATGATCTTTGTTTTTTCTATCTTTCGAGAGAAGATGGTGACCATGTGCTGTGTCATTGTGTTCGGGCAAATGCTTGTTGGAGTTTACTTGGTTTTAATATTCCCACTGTACCTGCAACTTTTATTGATTTATTTATACAGTGTTGGGATGGCCTTGGACAACAAAAAGCAGAACTATTGGCTTTTCTGGCGTGGAATTTGTGGAAGGCAAGAAATGAATTGCTGGTCAGCAAAATTGTTGCAACCCAACCAGATTGCATGTATGGCTTCTAAGCATTGCAGGGAATGGATATCTTATGCTGGTTTACATGTAGCTACAGGACAAATACTTTTCTGTGAAAATGGGCCTAGTGTGGGGCCATGTGTTAACTTGGATAATGTTGTTTGGCATGCATTTTGTGATGCATCACTATTTCAAAGAGAGAATGTAACAGGTGGTGTGGTGGTGTTTGAGGATGGGAAGGGCAAGTTTTTGCAAGCTGTGTCTACATGTTCTGTTGGGTGCAAACCGCCTGCTACAGTTGAAGCTTTGGCTCTTCGTACTGCTCTACTTTTTATTGGTGATCATTATTAGTCTAGTGGTTATATTTTTGTTGATTGCCAGGTTTTATTTTGTGCTTTGAATTCTCATACTCTAGATCTTTTAGAGTTTGGGGTTGTTGTAGGTGATTGTAAGAAACTTTTAGTTGATAGGCCTAATATTCAGATTAGGTAGATTCGACATACTATGAATGGTGCTGCTCATTCCCTAGCTAGAGCATCCATTCATTTTTTATTACTTTGTATTTGGGAGATTGTTCGTAATGTTCTCCTTTCCCATTACATTTAATATAATAGTGGTCATTTTCTCTTCCAAAAAAAAAAAAGAAATGAATGTATCACTTAAGACAATTTTTCACAAGTCAACATTTTCAATCATTAAGAAAATTTTATTTCTTATAGAGATAGTCATTTTCTCCGAAGGAGACTCTACTAACGTTTTATCCCTCTTGGTTATATGATGATAATGATGCTCCTAAGTATGCCATTATGATCTTTGCTTTACGATTTCATTTGAAATGTTAAACTGATGCATATACTTTCATACCACTTATTAGTTCCTAGAGGCACTTAAGAGGTAGGTGAATTATATGTTATAATATTTTAATGAATTATTACTAACTTAATGTAAGTGAACATCAATCATAAATGATGAATATGTGAAATAATAACATTAAGCAATACATTTAAGAAATAATGTAAAATGTAAGGGAGAGAAACACAAACTGATTAATAGTCATTCAACAAATAACCTTTGCCTACTTCCACTCCCAAGACTCTTATTTCAATTCAACTATAACTCTTCTTTTAAGGTGATGAATTAACCTTAATATAATCTTTTCTTAGAAAAAAAGAATCTTTATAAAATCTTCTTCCAAGGTGAAGAGGAACGTAAATGTCACTTGGAACACCCTCAAGTGTAATATACAACATCATAATGGTCAACCAATGGGTTAGCAAACACTTGTATTACATATTTGACTTATATTGGTTGACCATTAACTTATATTGGTCAACTAATCCCTATAAAAGCATTATTTTAACAATTTTAAATGCTTAAATTTGATTTTTTTAATGCAATTACAATTAAAAACAAGTTTCAAAATGTCTTCCAAAGAGTATTTAAAATATCAATAGGCTTATCTTTTAAAGACAAAAGCTTTAATACCTCTTGATAAACAAAGCGACTTATATAATGAAGTAAGATGAAATGTTTGTGTATGGTGAACCTTTAATAATATCAAATTAAAAAAATAAGATTAAAATTGTCATTGCAAAATATAAATGACTTTGATGTGCCTTATTTTCTTTTGTTTTTGAATTCATTTTCACTTTGAAGGTTACAAATTTCAACTTTTCTTTATCATTTTCAAGAAGTATCTTGTTAAGTTATCTAAGGCCACATCTTGTAATTATATAGCTTCTTATCAAGATAACAAATTCACTAGTAGTACTTATTTTTTATTATCATTAAACATCAATTGGAAAATCTTAGTTCAATAATCTATAATCCCAATTTTAAATCTTGTATTGCTAGCAAATTATGATATGAACTTGAATGTAAGTTATTTAAAGAAAAGAGATAGCCATTGACTGAAGACTTTAGAACCATAAACTTGTTAATATTTTAAGTTTAGCGAAAAAGCCTTACACTTTATTGTATTACACATTTTATTGTAGGAGTCCAATATTAGCATTATGTGTGGTAATTGCTTCACTAACACCTTTAAATTGATTAGACTATCAACAAGCATATTTAGACCCCAAGCACCTAACACAAGGTTTCTTTCACAGATAAGGCTTGCATGGGAAAAGTGTTAATATGGATGTGATGATTATAATAGGGACAAAGGAAGTCCATTAAATGGTGGTTGTGGTTTATGAACCCACTGTCTTTCCTAAAGCTTCTACAAAAGAATATTAATTTGGTATTCCAAGGTTTCCATTGTTAATGACAAGTCAAATGCAGGAGTTGTTTTTATTAGGATACTAGAATGGATACTTCGTTGGGGTCCATCGTCCTTATTTAATTAAGGCACTCAAAGCAGGTATAAAGCTACTTGAATAGGAACAATTTTCTTCCTATAAATAATGTCAAATAATGTCATCTAGGAAATCCTTCAAGCTTCGAGCTTGCCATAAGGTAGTAAGCTTTTAAGAAAGAACAAGGTGCTAGAATATTTTTGGTAAGGCTACTTAAATATTTAAAATCAGTTGAAATCTTAGCGATGATTTGTAAGATTAAAAATGCAATAAATTTATCTCTATAATGGGCCTTTTCATATAGAAGAGACATGAATAGCTAAATTTTGGTACAATTCGATCTCTTCTTTAAACTGTTTATCCTTATCTCACAAAAGTAGATAAGATAAGAGAGAACCTTGTCATTAATCCAAGATTTTCATAGTCTAAGTGAGATATGATCTTTTTCATTAATATACCCTTTATATCACATCCTTAATAATTCTAAAAGCATATTAGCTTAGATAAATATACACACCTAATAGGAATGTATATCTCAATTGCCTATTGACTTGCTGTTTTAACTTTTGAGTCCTAATGAGCTTTATAAGCCAACATAATCAGTACACAAAGCTCCTCGATTTGCGAAGGTCTGGAAAGAGTCATAATAGACGCAGCCTTTCCTTTTTATTTTTACAAAGAGATTGTTTCCGTGACTTGAATCTGTAACCTTATGATCACAAAGGAGCAACTTTACAGTTGCTCTAGGGCCTAATGAGCTTTATAAGCATCAAGATTTATAATGTATATATCAGTTATAAGTTGTAGATAATGATTTAGAAATACTGAGTATGGATCAAAAGTTGAAAACTTTTAAGCATAAAAAGGTTAACCTGGTTAATTTTTGAAGTGTTTTTCTTGTGAATAATACACTATTGTTCAAATGAAATAGACTTCATGTTTCATCAGGTCCTTAGAAAATTTGTAAACTTATCTACTTTAATTTGATGTAATTTAATATGCAAATTTCATTTTCTTGTGAAATGTGAAGTAAATACAATGTTGGACATATCACTTGAATATGGTATATATAATTATCATCTTCATACAATAATATTCATTATTTTTAGTTAATTCTAAGAAAAAATTCATTTTATTAAATTGACTTTGGTTGCATAATCTTATTATCTTTAAAGTATTTTGAATGTATTAAAATAACAAATACATTCGTAGAAGTATCATTCACTTAAATGCTTAAGAATGAGTCCTAAAATTTTTTGGGTCAAATTTAGACTAACTAAAGAAATTGTATTGTTTTGTAGAGTAAGAAACATATAATGACGAAAATTATATTGAAAGAAAATTCGAAGTAAAAATAAAAGGATAAAAGATATCAAATTTCCTTATAGTTTGATTAATTTCTTCAAAACCCTATGTTTTTCAAAAAGCTTGTAAGAAGTCCTTATGTTTACCTAAAATTTCCTCGCATCTATGTTAACTTTCTATGTTTAAAATGTTACTTTAAAAAAAATTTTAAAATTGTTGGTGGATCACCCACATGTCAAATTTTCTGTATACATTAACACATATAACCATCTCATTAGAGTCGATTAGGAATTAGTAAACTATAAGAGTGGTACGTGTTAAACAAATGAATGTTATCAATTTATTATATTTATGTATAATTAATGATATTATCATCAAATTTCATGTATCAGTAGAATTCATATTAAATATTATTGTTATTGTATATAATTATTGATATTGAAAATATAACAATATTTATATACATGATCCAACACATGTAGAACCAAACAGAGCAAGAAATTGAGGACGACTCGTCTGATACTAGTGACTATTGAAACTTTAACAACAATTACCTGGTATCAGCTGTGTTTAGATTTGTGGTGTGATGGAGATAAGTACTTATTTATTGCATTTTTCAAACGCAGTCACATGTTTAGATCTGCGGGCAAACAACTGGAGATTGGAGGAAAATGCGGTGCCACTACAGAAATTGATAAGTAGAAAGAGGGTTGCAGTAGGAAATGTTTCTGCAGTGGAAATTATACCTTCCATTAATAACCTTCTGATAATTATTATTTTCTATTATACCATCAACTAATAAAAAGCAAGTCCAACGTATCGTCTTTATTTTAATTTAATATTTTACTATTTAAATTTATTTTCTTTATTTTAATTTAATATTTTACTATATATAATTTTAATTATATAATATTAAAGGTACATAAATTTATGAAATATCCCAAGGACATCTTATTACCATAGAATTGTAATTTAAATTATCATTTTTTAATAATATATATAAGCACATATCAAAAAAAGATAACGATGGATATGTTGTATATTTTATTATTTATAATTTTAAATTTATATTACTAATAATATATTTTTAAATTATTTATACAATCAATAATTTATTAAATCAATAGGCTTTTTAGTCATTTGATCTCTTTTTAGTAACCGCAACCGCACTTGCCTAATATTTATTTTTACGTTTCAGCAGTTATCAAAACAACAATCCTAAACACATAAATAGAAGGTTAATTTTAACAGGTTATCAATCGCTATCACTTCTTCAAATCAAGTCATCATTTTTAGGAGTAGCATAGTGGGTTGGGCTGAAGAAAAGGTCTAACTTACATCCTGAAAGGCTGTGCCCTAAAACATTTCCATGGCCTGAAAGAGGTGGTTACCGGCCTAAACCATGAAGATTTGTTACGTGTAAACCCGGTTAAGTAAATTGTATTTGCGAGAAGAATTCAGGCTTTAAATGATTTTGGGTGAGCTTAAACCTAAAAGCAAAGGGTAAGTTTGTTGCTGACGTAAAGGTACTCGAGTTTATCAAGCTTAGAACAAAACTAGGTTGACCCAAAGCCATCCACGTAATTTAACTAGTAATGAGACTACCACCTTCTCACAAAATAATAATAACAATAGGACGCATAATTGTTGCACCGAAGAGAATTAAAAGCGTACAACTGACTATAATTTTTTGTTTGGTGCAGGATATCGGCACGTTGTTAGAGTGCGATTGGAAAAGTGCAGATACAACATATCTATCGTGAGTGAAATAGCAGCACAGATAATCTGATAACTGAAGCCATACACATATACCCAGAATTGCATGTTTTTACCGAGTCTATATCAACCACGATGTCAATCTTAGTTTCCAATCAGAATTAAACTTTATCTCGTTGGGTATAACATAAGGCTGACGTGAAATTGTATAACGTTTTTTTTTTCAGTCTTCTTTCCTTTGTATTAAAAAAAAAAAAGTGAACGTGAACACTGGTCGTTGAAGACGGGTCTCTTTTTGGTTGCAATTTGTAGCCCACATGTTAATCCCTGGCAACAGTTTCAATCATCACACCGCGAACATAACCAAAAAGTCAAACAACTGAGTCGTTCTCCGCAGTCACATCATGCAGAATTTATATCCCATTCGCTACAATTTACACTCCAACTAGTGTCTTGAGACTGAACTTCTAATTCGGTTTTCTCTTCTTTAATCGATTTAAAGACGTAATTATTGATTGAAAATTCATAAGTTGCTTTTCATCTTTACTCGAACTAAACCTGTAATTACCAATTACAGAACCCCTTGTCCTCTAGCTCCTTAATGCGTGCGCTTGTCTTGATATCGATCGCCTGCCAGAGCAGCAAGTAAATGATTTTGAGAGAATTGGGTCAATCGTATTCGGTGCAATAACACGACAAAGTGGATGTGAAAAGATGGAGACTACACAATGTAGTCCACGCACCGAATCATGTGCACACATCAGCATCACAATCATAACCCACGAAAAGTCGTTGATCAAAAATATGGGTGGGGACGATCACTGCATGAAAGTGTCAATTAGGGCCATCCCTTATGATTAGATTTTGATACGGTGATCCGGGTTGATCCTTTTTAACAGTGTGCATTTTTTCTTTTAACTGCAAAAGATAGTCACAATCATTTCTCAGTAGTCTAGCTCCAGGGTCCAGTAGCCTTCCACTTGAAAACTCTTTAATCATTTGGTCAGCTACCACTTGTCAGTAATATCCCCTCCCTCAGCTTTTGTGACTCATATTCTCGTCCCTTGACTGATTTTAGACTTCAGGGAATTGTCCAACATTCCAATTTCAATTATTGAGGACAATAAATGGGTTATATCCGATGAAAGAAAGAAGGGAAGAGCTGAAAATGGATACGGTGGCGCAGCAAGAATGGTTAAAACGAGAACTTGAGAAAGTAATATGGAGTGACGAGTTGACCAAGATGCATAAGAGTCAAATATAGGTTGATTATGAACGGTGAGTAACAAGTAATGATGAAAAAGGTGAGAAAACAGTGATGCTTCTTTTGCTATTTTCTCCTGTTTGTTTCTTTATTGTCATCATAATACTTCAATTCAGCACCTCCTTAATTACATCCAACCATGCCTTTTCCAATCAAAATGTAAATTTAATGGTTCTCTTTTAAGCAACTTCAATCTGTCATTCTTCCATAATGGATGTCTATTTCAAAGAACAATCATTTGGTCTTGAGGATGGTCAAAACAAAAGCGGACTCGTAAAACGTTCAGTAAACTGAGGAATAAGATATGACACAGCTAATGGAATCCGAGATTTTTGCTCTGGACCTATAAACGAATAAAGCTTTCAAAATGATCTACTCTCCGCGATCAACTGACGTTTTGCACGTAGAGGAATAAATTAAAAAGCAATCATTGTATGTCTTTCACCCGATCTATGATCCTTGTCAGATTTGAAAAATTTTTATTTTTTCCTTCAAATTTCGTGAATTCTGCTATAAAATACGGACAGGATTTGTTCACTTATCCTGTACTGGATACTGCAACAAGTCAAGAACTCACATGCTTCTCTTGAACAAGAAGAATGATCACAGTTATTCAAAAAAACCCTGCCCTGTTAAATTTGCTTGAAAACTGGGTTCCATGTTAATCGATGCTTGCCTGTCTACTTTCCTGGCGTCTTTTGCTGGGAAATTATGACAGAAACTGATATCAAATACAGCGAAATAATTACAATTTTTTTATTTTGATTTCTCAAAATTACTTTAGTTTTGTAAAATAATTAACACATAAATCATAATAAAGTATAAATCCAAATTTGTACTTTATTCTAAAGTTTGATTATTTCTTGTCATATTCTTTGAACTCTTTCTAAAGTCGATTCATGCGAATAATCGTAGCCGCATAAGTGTTCAACTTCTAAGGTATCTATAAAACATTTTGAGAGAACTTTGTAATTCGTATAGAGGGTTAAGTAAGAAGTGTTAACTTTATTATAATTTAAGTCTATTTATAATAAGTTTTGGATATTTTAGTAATTTAATTAAAATTAAAATTTAATTTTAATTAAACTTTAATTAGAATTATAAATAATCCTAATAAAATATCAATTATATCTAAATAAGATCCAATATCTCATATTAACATTTACTTATTAAATATCTCATATTTAATAATAAAGTTTATCAAATTTTACAATTAAGTCCAACTTAATAAAAATATCGTTTTTCTCTTTAACCCTTTTTTTATGTGAGACTCAATAGTTTCTCAAATATATTGGCAATGATTATAAATTATAATTCAATTTATAATTATAATTAAATAAATTAAAAACAAAATTTAATTTATCTTTAATTTTCTAATTATACAATTTATATTCAATTTATAATTATAATTAAATAATTTAAAAACAAAATTTAATTTATCTTTAATTTTCTAATTATACAATTTATATTCTTAGATCAAGATTGACGTGTAGCAATACATCATGATCATCTAAATATTTAAGAATGTTAAAATAGTTTTGACTAAACTTTTCATGCATGATTTTTTTGTATAATTCAATCTTTTCATCATAAAATGTTTCGATTAGACATAGAGCTTGAAATTAATGTATACTCTATTTTGAGTATAATTATATTAGCTCTTCGCCATTAGTTATCGACTCAATTAATGACATTTGTAAACTATTTATAAAACATCATTTCACTTTGGCTAAGGATTTCTCGAATCATACTAATTGAGAATAACAAAAAATTCTTCCTAACTACTTTAGGGAGATGTATCTTATCTTAATTATTCAGTTACCTCCATATAGTTCAGCTACATCCAAAAACTAAATGACTTACGATAAGAATAGGTCATAAGTAGTATCAAAACATAACAATCTCTATATAAGATAACTTTAGAGACCTCAAGTCAAATGATCACTTATACCATTATCACAATGAGAATTTCCATAGACATGCAAGTAATGTTTCAAATGAATTTCTCATATCTAATCAGTTCAATTAATTTGTTCTCTAACAAGCACTCATGCATTTGTTTACGTATCTTCATACTTTATTTTACGAGATCAATTACTTTATAAGGAAAAATATAACGTGCGCTAATCTTTTGACATTCTATTAATGTTCAATCCTAATTAATAGAATAATGATTAGGAACAATTTAGGGATAATAGATAAATGAAATAAGAATCTTATAATTATAATATTTCATTTGAATTGTATAATTATCCCAGCAAGATTTATACTGGGTATTGTTGTTGTTGTTGTTAATTATCCCACGAACTCTATCATATCCATTTAAACATGTACAAGATAAAGAATGCCCTTAAATTATTTTGTCACTAAACTACAACTAACCAAATGGTTGTAGGGCATAAACTATCAATCTCCCACTTGCACTAAGCCAACAGTTTAGGTATCTTATATCATATCACCATATGAAGATTATGCTACTGTTGGGACAGTGGCTTAATGAGAGAATTCTACAAGATTCTCTATAGTAAGCACCTGTTTAAATCTTACAACTTCCACCTTAATTATCATCATATTTAAGAAAATTTGCCTAAATGCATACTTAGATCTTTGATGAGACCTTAGCTTCTTTTACATGCCTAATGGTTCTCACGTTCTGTAGTACATTACTGTTGGGGACAATGAAAGGAACTATGTCAAGTTCAATAAAGAATTTACTAATCCAATTAATCATTTCCACTAAATGAAAAATGTATTATGGCTTAATTAGCAACCATTGCCTCATTGAAACCTTTCCAATCTTGAATGATATTGTTATAAGTAAATAGACCTTAGTTAGGATTAACTTCTAAAGTTAATATCCTTATAACCTTGAACTCAAATATCAACTCATACATAGAATAATGGATATCTTTAATACTTCACAAGTATTTGATATCTCAGATACTAAACATCTTTAGTACATTATCTATGTATTTGGACTTAAAATAGGTGAACAACTTTATCTTTATAGATCTAATTCCCAAAATTAAGCTATTACCTTTTCATATCTAACAAGATTTATTCTTGGACAATCATACTTTCAACGACTGAAAATTAGAATTATTGTTATCTATGTGTAATATGTCTCCACATGCTCCCATTGAAGAAGACAACTATACTCTCATTAACCTTCTTATAGACATGACAAATTCATAATCATCTAAAAACAAACTATTTAAATTCATTAAGAAAGTGAAAATTTCAATTTTTTATAGCATTTCAACTATACATCAAATGTATCAACAAAGACACTAGTTCCAATTAGATGTATGGTCATAAGATTTGAACTTTTCAAATTTCATCTTACTCATACTACTTATCTTGAGAACCATTCTCCTTTAAGTATACATTGAAACAAATAATTTGTTCAATAGATCTGTAAGATTATATCCAAACTTTTGGATATCTCACAGCTTAAACTTAATGGATAATACATACTTTAGTTAAGCATCACATCCTTAAATCATTAACTTTGACTCTTTCAAAGACTTAACATTTCATATCTAATATGAAATCTTACCAATTGATTTAATTAGAAATATTGAAGGTAATTCTTTGTACTAGGCATAGCTATATAAGAAATAATATTGCAACATAAAATATCTCATATTTTATATTTCTCTTTAAATAAAACCATAGGCTTATGAAATTTTATTGTGAAGGTAGTTACCAAAGAATCTCATCCTCTATAAATAACTAAAAATTTAAAACTTACTACAACAATCTCATCTAAGTGCTTCAACATTCTCAATGATTACTTTCTATTTAGATTTGAACAAATTAAACTTTTCAAAATTTTAAATCATTTCATTTAATACATATGACTATATCACATAAAGTCATTAGTAATCTAATGAAATATAAGTATTATCCTTTTATGAATTGTTATTCATTCAATACATCACATGTATAAATTTAACAATTCAATATTGTCATCATCCTTTCACCAAAGGTTGATTTGGTTATTCTTCAACTTGACAAGTTTCACAAGTTTAATGTGATTCATAATCAAAATGATACATATATCCTTGTATATAACTTTATAATTCTCATCATGTTGATTTAACTAACATGACATAAAAGTATAGTCTCATTTATCTAACTTTTTATTCTTGCCATTTATGTTAAGCATAAGTGTCCTTCAATTCAACACTCAAACTATTTGTATAAATTTGGATCAACTACTTTTACTTAAAAATATATTTCTTATCATGCTTCGAACACGATAACAGTGTTAACTCTAAACTTAGTATCAAATACTCAGAAGCATAAACTAGAAATATATATGATCTATATCAGATCTCGTATATAGGCAAGAAAAGTCATGCAATCATTTTTATTCGTATGACAAGAACAAATAGGTTTTAATCAACGTAATAAAGGTACCAATTGTTGTTTCAAAAATGCCACTTGTTTTTTCTTTATTTATTTCAAAAAGCTCAATGTACGGAATAGAAATATTCCAACCGCCCATGTAAAGAACTGTTATAAATAATGAAGAAACTAATAAGTTTAAATAAGAAGCAATATGAAATAAACCAAATTTGATACCTGAATATTCGGTTTGATAACCTGCTACTAATTCTTCTTCTGCTTCTAGTAAATCAAAGGGTAATCTCTCACATTCTGCTAGAGAAGATTAAATCCTTACCCTCTCAATGTAAAATTCGAGGAAGAATAGATATTCTCGTGATTTGTATCCAAGCATTACTTAGAAATCGAAAAATTGGATTATTAGATTATGAAACATAATTTTTTTTAATTGGGTCAAGACTTCCCAATTGAATGAGTATGAGTAAAGGATCTATGGATAAGATAAATATAGAAAAGTTTATCCATTCATAGCATATTTCATATATATGGCAATGACATAGTTTTCCTTTTTTTTCAAATAAAAACTCATTGGCGCTAAGCATGAGGGAATGTTATACGTTTGGTAATTTTTCCGCCAACCAGGATAAGAAAATCCGTATCAAATTTGGATATCAGAAAGATTACCATATATAATACAAGATTTCTCCACCGATTCTTTCTAGGTGAGCTTCTCGGTTGGTCATTATACGCCGAGAAGTCGAAATAATTACAATGCCCATCCCACCTAAACTTTTAGGAATGTGTTGATAATTAGAATAGATTTGTAGACCGGGTCGACTGATCCGTTTTAAATTTAGATTAATTCTATATGTTCCTCCTCTATTCTTTTTATGTTGTAAGGTTAACTCCACAAAATTTTTGTTGCCTTCCCGATGTTTTCTCTCATTTTCAATAAAACCTTCTTGTAAAAGTATTTTGATAAGGTTTTCGGTGATGTTAGTAGATGCTATTTGAACAGTTCCTTTTCTATCCTTGTTAGTATTTTGTATAAAGGTTATTATGTCAGCAATAGTGTCCTTGCCCATGATAAACTAAATTATTATTGCCTCCTAATTTAGATATAATCAAACATACTTTTTTTTTCTGAATTAATGATTTAAACTAATTAATTATTTAAAAGTAATTAGTTTATTCAATTTGTTATAAATTTGAAATTTCTTAAAGGTATATGCGTGAAACATAATCTAATAATCTATTAGTTAATTTGAATTTCATTTATTACATTTACTTTATTTCATTCAAATATTATAATTCAAATATGATTGAGTATTATTTTCAATGTTATTTCATCTTCTATTTGAATGCTTTATCTTATAAAACTTCAGCTACTAATGGAACTATTTTAGTGAAATTTAATTGTTTCAATTCTCGCGTGATCGCACAAAAAATTCAAGTTCCCCTTGAATTTCCTTCTTGATCAATGACAACTGCAGCATTGTCATCATAGCGTATTATCATACCATTTTCGTGTTTGAGTTCTTTACAACTTTGTACAATTACAGCTCTGATCACTTCCGATCTTTCTAGAGGGGAATTGGGGAGTGTTTCTTTGATCACAGCAACAATGATGTCATCGATATGACCATATCGTCGATTACTCGCTCCTATGATTCGAATACATATCAATTTTCGGGCTCCACTATTATCTGCTACATTCAAATAGGTCTGAGATTCGATCATATCATTTTTTAATTTGTTATTTCAATGCAAAGAAAAAAAAGAGATATTGTTTGTCCACAATAAAAAGAAACTTGCAATTTTTTTCACCCTAGGGCTTTTTCCTTTAATTCTATATGCCTATCCCGAAATAATGAATTGAGTTCATATAGGCATTTTGGACGTTGCTATTGAAATAGCCTGCCTAGCTGTATTTTCGGCTACTCTGCCCATTTCATAAAGTATTCTACCCGGCTTAACGATAGCTACCCAACATTTCGGTATTAAACCCGAAATTCTCGGCAAATGGCCAGTGACCCAAGGAAACGAAAGAATTATTTATATTTTTCATAGGATCTCCTCTTTTCTGATAGATAAATTAATTTTCTATTTTTTGTTATTCTTATTCTATAATATAATAATATTCCTCTTCATATGTTTCTGTTTTTTATTTTTTATATGATTATGTTTATATGTTTTTGATTTTTTAGTCATTTACTTATTTCTAAATAAAATAAATAGAGGAAAAAATCAAATCGATTTGATTCGTATTATAAATTGATAAATGAATTTTTTAAATCGGAAATTGATAATTTATAATAATTTAATCAGAAATTCTTAATAAGAGGGAATACTTATTTATTCATAATAAGAGGGAATACTTATTTATTAGAATTCGGTACCAGATCTTGTTGGTTTATTCAAACCAATAAATTATCTAGGTTCCGTTTATAAAAAACCAACTGGTAATATATTTAGGATTAATAGTTTATCATATTCTAGTTAAAAATCATATTTTAGTTATGAATAGGATTAATAGTTTATCATATTCTAGTTATCAATTTCTAAATAATGTTATAAACAAGAGTAATTCAAATTGATTCATAATCAATCGTTGGCGGAAGACGTGTAAGGAATTAAAAAAAGAAGAAGTTGTAGTAAAAAGGTATGGTATTCGGGGCATTTGCCCTATATGTGTAAATAAAAATTGGGCGAATCTTTCTTTTATTTCTTCTATATTTCTATATTTCTATTTCTTTTTTATATTTCTTTTTTTCATTTATACATTTATATTCATTTCTATATATATATTTCTATTTTTATTTATATATATTTCTATTATTACTAATATTTATCTAAAAAATATATCTAATATATCTAAAAATTTATAAATTTATCTAAAAATATAGCTAGTAAAATAGCTATTAAAAAAAATTAGAGTATATTTAGATTTTAAAAAAGAATATTGAATATATATATATATATTATCATTATTATTTATCTAAAAAATATATCTAATATATCTATAAATTCATAAATTTATCTAAAAATATAGCTATTATAAAAAGAATTAGAGTATATTTAGATTTTAAAAAAAGAATATTGAATATATATAATTCTAATTATTTATTATTAAAAATTTTGATTTTATTTCTAGTTCTTTAATTAATTAATTAATTAATTAAATTTACATTTATTTATCTTTGTTATTTAGATTTAGATTTATTATTTAAATTTTATTTATTTTTATTTAGATTTAGTTAGATTTAGATTGATGTATTAAAAAAATTAGATTTATAGAATAGAAACTATTATAATAATATAATAGTAATTCAATGGTGATGATGTTAAATCGGATCAATCTCATGAATAACAATATTTGAGTTATCAAATCCATTCATCGTAAAAAATGGAATAGTATAACATAGAAAGATCATTTATCCATACCTAATAAAAAATTTATTCTTAATCCAATCGAGAATTTCATTTCATAACCTTATTTTTATTTATTATTTATTAATCATTTTTTCCATTCTTTTATATAATTAGAAAACTATTGCCTTCCCTATACAATCAGTTAACGAAATCTCATTTGTCCACCTTTACATTTGCATAAATTGTAAACTTTTTTTTTAATGATCTAATTGAATTGGCCTATTGAAAGACAAACTCAGTATCTACTAGTAGTAGAGAGTATTCGATGAAAGAAGGAGGACAACAAAAACAAGAATTGCAATCATCAATCTTCATCATGTACACATTCTTGTTTTAGATCCAAAAGGTCTTTCTTGACACTTAACTACAAAACGGTAAAGATAAATTATTTTTAATATGAAAAGAAAAAAGAAAATGTAAACCCTAGAAAAGGATACTAGGAATTACTAGTTTTAGAATTTTAAAATCTAGTTGGACCAAAACAAAAATAAAATAAAGATTGAATTTTTTTAGTGATCTGATTGTGCGATCTCCTTCTTTTCTTATTCAAGATATTATGTGAATGAATTGACTAATAAGTTCAAATTAAAGTAACAAAAAGGCAAAGGGGTAAGCCTTTTCGAACTCTATTTGTAACTTACTATAGGCTCAGGAAAGGGAAACAAAGAGAAGATGTGTACGAACGAGAGATCCAGCAACAAGAAGAAGGAAAATGATTGAATAGAGGAACTCCCGAACATACTCTTTATATATATATATGTAATTCTAATATAATATTTATATATATTCTATCTTTACATATCTTCTATCTTTATATATATATATATATGTATGGATGTATGTATTAGAATAATAGATAAAAATAAAAACTACTAGAAAGAAAAATACAAGGATAAAATATATAGAACGTATAGAATTTAAAATAGAAAATAGAATATTCAAATCTAATATTAAAATCTATAGAATAGAGAAATATATATATAGATATTTTTTTAAACCATCATAATGATGGTATTTTATTAACTAAGAAGTAAGTACAGAAAATGCTCCGAGACAACCGGAGCATAAAAAGCTAAAGGATAAAAGCTAAGAAAGACAGAAAGAAAAAGAAATCTAAATATGCTAAGAAACTAAGCTTTAAAAACATCCATGCAAAAGCCCTTGAAAAAGCTAGTTCTGGCGCCTTGATCTTCCTCCATTATATAATATTAATATATAATATTAATAATTGAAATTTTATAATATATTAATAATATAATAGGAATAATAGGAAATTCCAATATATAAATATATATGGAATAAAATAATATATGTGAGGGGAATTGGGGAGTGTTTCTCTGCTACATTCAAATGGGTCTGAGATTGGATCATATCATTTTTTAATTTGTTATTTCAATGTAAAGAAGAAAAAAGAGATATTGTTTGTCCACAATAAAAAGAAACTTGCAATTTTTTTTCTTCCCAAGACTTTTTCCTTTGATTCTATATGCCTATCCCGATGCGTTGTAGATTCTTATCAAAGACTTGTATCATATCATACTATAGCAAATGCCTTTAATTGATGTCCATGTTTATGCTTTTAGTAGGTTAGGTGAAGTGCAATTCCAATAAGTTACCTTTAATATTATATGCAACCTCTTGCATCTTGCTATCATGGTATTGACATACCTCTTACATATTGTCATCAAACTTTATAAGACATTAGTCAACTCAAAATGTCATTAAATTTCGTTATCTATATGATTTTGACATATCCCTAAAACTTTATATGCCATGACTACCAAATGAGAATAAAACTTTAATAATGTATTTGGTTACTCCTAGTGTTTTATTCGAAATAATTGCCCATACTACTATTCAAAAAGATTACTCTAATTTTTCTAATAGGCTAGGATCTTATTCAAATTTAGTTGATCTTGAGTTTGCTCAACAAATCAACTAAATCTAAATTTAGTAGATAACAACTTTATCAATTACATCTCATATAACTCCTAGATCCGTTAGGTGACAATTCTTGTCAAAACATATCTTATATGTTTTTCTAACCCTACTTTTAAATTCATATGATCATGAGGTTGCTCATTCAAATCATACAAATTTAGTTAAGTAGAACGTACTATCATAAGACTAAACATATTTGGGTTAAAACGACCTTGAGTTTGCTCAACAAGCCTATCAACAAACAAAACTTTAGTTTATTTTTACCACAATGGAAGGCAACAATCACGTTTTCAAGTTGTACTTTATATTTTAATGAGAGATTTAATTTCATTTCTCTCATCAAACACAAAATCACATGTAAAATATCATATATATAAACATAAAATTTTAATTAAATTTGCAACTTATGCACTCATAATTAAATTATATGCAAAAAATATGAAGCTTCGTTTGATTCTAATTATCGATCTTCATAATTTAAAATAATACTTTCAACTCCTTGGAAACATAAAATTAGATTAAACCTATTGTTTCCTAAATAAACTAAATTCCCATTCCAAATAAAAATTTAATTTGATTTTGAAAACATTTTCAAATCCAAGTTGTAACTATTTCCAATCATCTTAACTTCTTTAATAAAATTTAATAATTTTCGATAAAATATGTTTCTTACTTATTATAATTTGGAAAAGTTATTTTCCAAAATTATATAAGTAACATATTCTAATCTAATTAGAAAACTATTTCCAATCTAATTAGAAATTACTATTTCTAATCTCATTAGAAATTACTTTTCCTTAATTAAGAAATTGTTTTCTATTATTAAAAGGAAACTACTTTCAAGATTAAATAAAATACTTTTAAACTTAATTAATAAAATTCTTTATATTATTTATTTAGAGATTGATTTCTTAATTAATTAGAAAACTATTTTTAAAATATTAAAGAAAGCAAAATTTTCTTAATTAATATTTATAAATTTAAAACAATTTCTAATCAAATTGAATAATAATTTTTAAACCAATAAAATCATAAATTTAATTTATTTCAATCAAATTGAAATAAGTAAATATAATTAAGAAGGACCTTTCTTAATTACTTAAGAAAAAACTTTTCTGAATTTTAATGAGCCAAATTAATTAAGTTCAATATAACTGAAACTAATTAATTCTAAGTTTTTAGAAACTACTTTTCTAAAATTAAATTAGGAATCAATCTGATTATTATTCTTAATCAATAAGAAAAATAATTAAAATTAACATCTCATCTTAATTAATATAATCTCATTATATTAATTATCTAACATAATCTAATTATGAAAGATAACTCTTTTAAATATTTGCTTGATTCTAGTTATTGATTTGATAATTAATTCA
Organism: Erythroxylum suave; assembly: GCA_027563595.1. Lineage (NCBI taxonomy): Eukaryota > Viridiplantae > Streptophyta > Magnoliopsida > Malpighiales > Erythroxylaceae > Erythroxylum > Erythroxylum suave. The sequence continues at coordinate 202 of JAOSBN010152466.1, read as the reverse complement.
ATTTAATAATTCAACACCTTGAAATAAATTGAATTATGAGGTATTCCCAATGTTATGAATACCGTACCGGACTTGGTACCGGATTGAGTTCTGGAACGGAACTGTACCGGTTCCGGTCAGTACCGGATACCGTTTCGGGTAATTTTTAAAATTTATAAAATAGTCCCTAAAATTTTTAAAATTTACAAAATAGTCCATATTG
>JAOSBN010152350.1:0-23625 GCA_027563595.1 Erythroxylum suave | reverse complement strand
TAAAAATTATTTTTATTTCATATTAATTGTCATTATTATTTATTATTAAGATTTTTGAAAGCATGATTGATGTAAACTGTAAATTAGTAAAGTATATAGTACAACTGTACAATATATCAATATAGACTATTTTGTAAATTGTAAAAATTTTAGGGACTATTTTATAAATTTAAAAAATTACCCGAACTGGTATCCGGTACTGACCGGGACCGGTACAGTTCCGTTCCAGAACTCAATCCGATACCAAGTCCGGTACGGTATTCATAACTTTGCTTTTTAGAAGCTTTTCTTGATTTGTGCTTTTCAACTTCCAAATCCAATACGTGTCTAAAATTAAAACAAATAACTCTTAATTAGTACAATTTAAACATTAAATGAACAAAAGTTTAACAAATTATGTATCTAAAATTAATATAAAATGTCTGTTAACACTTGTTGCACTTATTGATAATAGCAGTGTTGAAGAATGATCTTTTCATGAACGTTGGGAAAGATCAAATAGACTAAGTTTAATGTTTATGCGAATGACTGTGGCTAGCAACATTAAGGCTACAATTCCCAAAACTGACAATGCTAAGGAGTATCTTAAATCTGGTGAAGATATTTCCTAGTTTGATTCTGTTGATAAGTCTTTTACTGGAACCTTAATGGGTATGTTGACCATCAGAAAGTTTGATGGTTCTTGTATTATGCATGAGCATGTTACTGAAATGATAAATACAACAGCAAGATCGGGATCCATGGGAATGGAAGTGAGCCAAAGTTTCCTTGTGCAATTTATTATTAATTCCTTACCTCCTGAGTATGGTCCATTTGAAATGAGTTACAATACTATTAAAGACAAATGGAATGTGAATAAACTGCAAAGTATGCTTATTCAAGACGAAGCAAGGGTTAAGAAACAAGGAATTCACTCAATTAATCTCATGGGTAATCAAGGAGCTAGAAAGAAATTCAAAAAGGAGAAAGAAAGGGAAAGTATGTATGGCATAAGGGTAATGCATCAACTTCAATCTCTAAGAAGGAACCAAGGAACAATAGATGTCATTTCTATAAGAAAACTGGACACTATTAGAAAGACTGTCCGAAACGTAAGGCATGATTCGAAAAGAAAGGTAAGCTTAGTGCTTTCGTATGTTTCGAATCTAATTTAGAAAAAGTTCCTTATAATACTTGGATTCTGGATGTACTACTTATGTTACTAATACGATGCAGGGATTCCTTATGATCCAAACCATAAACCCAAATGAAAGATTTGTATTCATGGGAAATCGAGTCAAAGCTATAGTTGAAGCCATTGGAAATTACCATTTGATTTTAGACACAGGACTTCATTTAGATCTTTTTGAAACCCTTGTGTTCCTACAATTTCTCAAAACTTGATACCGTTGGATATTCCTTCAAATTTGGTAATGGATGTTTTAGTTTGTTCAATCCTAATTGCCTTATTAGTTTTGGTATACTCTGTGATGGTTTGTACAAATTAAAGCTTGATAACCTTTTTATTGAAACCCTATTGACCTTGCATCATAATGATGGTACTACAAGAAATTTTATAAATGAAACTTCAGCTTACTTGTGGCATAAATGTTTGGGTCATATATTGAAAAATAAAATGACTAGATTAGTAAAGAATGAAATTCTTCCAGAATTAGATTTTACTGGTCTTAAAGTTTGTGTGAATTATATGAAGGGAAAACATACAAAATACACAATTAAGAAAGAAGCCACAAGAAGTGCACAACTCATTGAAATTATACACACTGATATATGTGGGCTTTTTGATATTCCATTATTTAGTGGAGAAAAATTTTTCATCACTTTCATTGATGATTTTTCACATTATGGATATATTTATTTGCTTCATGAAAAATCTCAGTCAGTAAATGCTTTAGAAGTATTTATTAATGAAGTTGAAAGGTAATTAAATGGACAAGTGAAAATTGTCCGATCTGATAGAGGTGGTGAATATTATGGAAGACATAGTGAATGTCCTGGCCCATTTGTTAAATTTCTTGAAAAACATGGTATCTGTGCTCAATACATAATGCTAGGTACACCATAACAAAATGGCATAGCAGAAAGATGCAATCGTACCTTAATGGATATGGTTAGGAGTATGATGAGTCATTGTTCTCAACCATCATCATTGTGAATGTATGTATTAAAAATTGTCATGTATTTATTAAATTGGGTTCCTAGTAAAGTAGCTCCGAAGATGCCTTTTGAACTGTAGACAGGAAGGAAGCCTAGTTTAAGACACTTATATATTGGGGGTTGTCTGGTAAAAGTATGGATATACAATCCACATAAAAGGAAATTGGATTCAAGAACAACCAGTGATTTTTTCATTAGTTATCCAGAAAAATATAAAGGGTATATATTTTATTGCCCTAATCATATTAAAAGAATTGTTGAAACTGGAAATACTAGATTTATCGAAAATAGAGAAATTAGTGGGAGTTTAGAGTCACGAAAAGTGAATATTCAAGAAGTTAACGTGCAAGTTTTCTTGCCTATAACTTCTTCTCAAGTGTTTGTTCCTAAAGTTGTTGAAAATTTTAACAACTTACAAGAACAACAAATGCATGATCAAGAATTGCAAATGCATGATCAAGCTCCAAATAATGAAGTCACCGTTGAACCTGTTGTAAATTAGTCACATGAAGTTGCATAGAGAAGATCTCAAAGACACAAGAGATCAGCAATTTCAGATGATTATGTGTTTATTTACAAGAAGTAGAAGGTGATTTAGGTATTGATAACGATCCAGTTTTGTTTTCACAAGCCATTGAAAATGAAAATTCTAATAAATGGTTAGACGTCGTGAAAGAAGAGTTAAAATCTATGGATGACAATCAAGCTTGGGATCATGTTGAATTCCCAGAAGGTTGTAAAAGAGTCAGATGTAAATGAGTCTTTAAGACCAAACATGACTCTAATGGTAATATTGAAAGATATAAAGCTAGACTTGTTGCCAAAGGTTATAATCAAAAGGATGACGTTGATTATAGTGAGACATTTTCTCCTACTTATAAAAAGGATTCATTTAGAATTATTATGGCAATAGTAGCTCATTATGAGTAGATCTCCATCAAATAGATGTGAAAACTACCTTTCTAAATGAGAATTTAGAGGAAGAAATCTATATGGATCAACCTGAGGGTTTCCTAGTTGAAGGTAAACAAAACATTGTGTGTAACTTAAGAAATCAATATATAGACTTAAGCAAGCCTCCTGACAATGATATCTTAAATTTAATGATACCATTACTTCCTTTGGTTTTAAAGAAAATACTATTGATCAGTATATATATCTGAAGATCAATGGAAACAAATTTATATTGCTAGTTCTATATGTTGATGATATCTTACTTGTTGATAATGATCTTGGATTGTTACAGGAGACTAAGACGTTTCTATCTAAAAATTTCGAAATGAAAGATATGGGCAAAGCATCTTACATGATAGGAATTTAAATATTCCATAATCGTTCATAAGGAATGTTAGGGTTGTCTCAGAAAACATATATCAAAAAGATTTTAGAGAGATTCAATATGGACAAATGCTCCGCAAGTGTTGTTCCAATTCAAAAAGGAGACAAATTTAGTCTTAAACAATGCCCAAAGAATAAATTGGAAAGCACAGAAATGGAAAGAATTCCTTATGCATCTATTGTTGGGAGTTTAATGTATGCTCAAACCTGTACTAGGCCAGACATCTGTTTTGTTGTTGTAATGTTAGACAGATACTAGATTAATCCTAGATTGGAACATTGGAAAGCCACAAAGAAAGTTTTAAGATACTTACAAGGAACAAAAAATCATATGCTCACTTATAGAAGATCTGATCATCTTGAAGTGATTGGATATTCAGATTCAGACTATGCCGGAAGTGTTGGCATGAGAAAATCAACATTTGGCTATCTGTTTCTTCTAGTAGGAGGAGCAATCATATGGAAGAGTGCAAAGCAGTCTGTGATTGCTGCATCAACTATAGAAGCTAAGTTTTTGGCATGCTTTGAAGTCATGGTTCATAGTTTATGGTTGCGAAGCTTTCTTTCAGGACTTGGAATTGTCGACAGTTGTAACATTCTGTTCCCATAATAAAGGTTGGAACCCTAAAATTTGGTACATGTGAGATTAAAGAGAGATTAAGGAAATTGCATTACATGCTCATGCATAATGTTAGCATACACACGTATGTGAATTTGATTATTGCACACATTAAAATAATTATTCATGCACTCAATTAACATTTTTCGGGTATAAATGATTGTTTTAATATGAATATGAAGCAAATTATGGTTTTGTGTCTTAAAAATTGAGTGGGAATGTATAAATAGTGAATTAGAATTTTTGGAAAAAATTTTGGAATTTTCTAAAATATAAGGATATTTTTGGACTAGGAAAAACGCCAAGTGGTAGAACAATTGATGAATGGTAAAAGAAATAAGGGTTAAATGGCAATGGAAATTTTTATTTATGACTTTGGGATTTAATGACTTATGTCATTAAAAAAACTGAATTGAGAGAAAATTTGGGTTGAAAATTTGAGACAAATGGACTAGTAGATCAAAAGACCAAATGTGGGACAATAAGAAAGTGACAAGTATCACTACCCTCATCATTTATTATTCTTTTACCCAATTAGAGACCATTCCATGGTCTTTTACTTACCGTTCACGACAAATGGTCCATTTCTCCATCTTCTTCTTCTTTCTCTTCTTCTCTCACGAAAATCACTCTCACCCTCACCATATTGATTTTTGGTCTAACTCTTTCACCTTGATTCTCTAAGATTTGTCCTCTTCTCCATTTTGTCACTAAAGACCTAACCCTAGACCCTTGTATTGATGATGTACGTGTAAGATAAGGAAGCTAGGGTTTCTTGAAGAATTTGAAGGAGCTTTGAAACTAAATCAAGTAAGTAACCTACTACTCTTCATGGCTTTGATGAATGGAGCATGTTTGATGATAGTTAAGAGTTAGATGTAAATGTTGGAAGTTTGAAAATCTGGAAAATTTTCACTGCATATGCTTCAGTGTTTTAGTCATAACTTATTCTAGAGTTGTTCAATTGAGATGTTTCTTAATTTTGATTAAACTAGAGATATATGACTATATTTTTCATGAAGACACTAAATTTTAATTCTGTCGTTAATTCAAAAATTGATATGAAGTATGAGAATTTCCGGGAATGAATAGTAAGAGAGTTAAAATTTTGATCTGAAACTTCCATGAATTTACTATACTGAACTAGATGGATTTTGGCAAAGTAATTTTCATGAAAGTTGTATATCTTTCTTTTAGCTTTTCGTTGATATAAAATTTGTAATTTTTGAAGTTCTGGATCAAAAGCTACGGAGGTTTGAAGTAGAGATATTGGGAAAAGCTGGAAAATGAAACATGTTCTGCATATGCTCTGTCAAAGTTCGCCACGGCCAACTCTCCTTGGTTCGCCGTGGCCAACTTGAAGGATGAAGTTCACCGTGGCCAACTTAGGAGTTCGCTGTGGCCAACTTTTAAGATTTCACGTGAACTTTCCAACACAAAATATTCTTTGGTATTTTGATGATATCTTGACCTGTAGTTATCCAATTGGGATGATTTTTGATTTCAAGTAAACTAGAGACGTAGGGATACAAATTATATGAAGAAATAAAATTTTGAATCTGATTGTAAGAATTTCAATTTCTGGGTGGAAGTTGAGTATAGGGCATTGTCTCAGAATAAAAACAGTCCGAAAATATTCAGAGTATAACTTTTACACTACTGAACCAAATTGAATGATTTTAGTGTCATTAGAAACTTATGAGATAGAATGACAATTCTCAGAAAGAAAGTGTTGCCAAATTACTTCATTTTCATTGTTTAAATGATCAGAAATAGTAGACCTGAAAGTCAGTGTTTGGAGAAAAAACTGAAATGATTCATTGGATTATGAAATTAGATTCAAAGTGTTTATTTGAGGTATAAACCCTAAGTACAAATTTTACTTAGGTGATTTTTGATATAAGTCTAATAATGTGAGGAAAATAATGGAAAGATACCTGGGATTTGTCATTGAGCATGCATTGTATATATTCCACATACACATTGTGCATAAAGGAATACTTATAATTATGCAATTATTAATGTGTGTGCAATGTGTGTATTGCACAATTGTGATGTGCAGGATAAATGGACACATTTAGATGTTTTCAGATCTTGGAAGCAATTACTAATCTGGAGCGTACTATGAGCAGACCTAGATAGTCTCATTTCATTGTTTGTTTTGTGTGAATTTTGATATTGATTAACTACTGAATATCTATATGAATATGATTGATTGTGTTGGTTTCCAGATAGGAGGTCCAATGATTATGATCCTTGGTTGAGATGTTGAAGTGTTGCTTGTATGTGAATGAGATGAACTAAATGTACATAATTTGATGATAAATGTGTTTTGAATGAGCATTTGCATAGAAGTGAAAATGTGATTCTCAACTTAATGTTGAATGCCGGACTAAGGTCTGATGATATAGGAATATGATTGAATGGGATTATGCAAATGTGATTGATGCATTTCATTTCATGAATGAATGAAATACAATGGGGTTGTGACCAGAGTAGCCACCAATCAGAGCTTAAAGCTTAACGAGTGAAAAAGAGCTTAAAGCTCAAACTGTGATAAGAGCCTCAGGCTTGGTTGTGAATGTACCTGGTATTTACTAAGGGATATGGGACATCATCTGATACAACCTGATATCTACTAAGGGATATAGGCTAGATAAAAAGGGACCTGTTCACAACGAAAATAATAAATGAAAGTGAGTCTCATGTGTACTGAATATGCTTGATATGAATGACTATAATGGTTTGAATAATTTCTGAATGTGAGATATGTCTAAAGTGAATGTAAAATTATGTGACTATGTGAACTGTATATGTTATGTGATTGAGTGAGCCATTGAGGATGGTGGCTCACTGAGTTCGCAAAACTCTACCAAAATTTGCAAATATTTTCAGGATCAAAAGAATATCCCGTTAGGCAAACGGGAGTATCCCTACAACATACAAGTAAGGGATCAATGTTAGGATCAATTCGTGTCTGCATTAGTGTTTTCCTATTTTTTTGTATAAATTTGTATTCCGCGATTTCTGTAAAATAATGTATTCCAAATTTTTTGTATAATGTATATACAATGGTTTTTATGGTGGAATGTAAAAATATTATGACTAAAGTGATTTGTATTGATAATGGGCCCCAATTTGGCTATTAAAATTTTATTGATTGTATCGTGCTGATTGAAAATGTTTATGAATAAAAGTGGGCCTGAATTGGTTATTATTTCCGCATATGTTTGTTGTTGTTTCAAAAAAAATTTACACCGATTTTTGAATGATTGAGTGCTCTAGCATGCCACCCTTACAGGGCAAGTTCTTGGATATCACACAGGATGTCGGGTACGGGTCCCTAAAGGGTGGGGTGTTACAATAGTGTTGCCAAGCTATTGAAAATTTATTGTGATAATTCTGCAGCAATTTTCTTTTCGAAAAACGATAAGCATTCAAAGGGTGCTAAACATATGGAAATCAAATACTTTGTTGTTAAAGATGAAGTTCAGAAACAAAGAGTGTCAATCGAACATGTTAGTGCTAATATTATGATAGCAAATCCATTAACAAAAGGATTGCCACTGAAGACATTTAATGAACATGTCGAAAGAAAGGGCATCATTCGGTACCATGATTGAACATCATGTTATTATTTATGTATTTTATGTATTCGATACTCTGAGCTCATTTATATATATTCTTTCTGATATTGTATCATTTTATTTATTGTTAGTATATATACATGAATGGTTATGTGAATTTTAACAAGATTTGTCTTTTACAAAGACATTATTATTGAACCATTAAGATATATCTCATAATAGATCATACTAAGTTATGAACTAGTTTTGTGATGCATAGAAGGAATTATGTCATATTAAAAGATGTACAACTGTTATGATCCTTTCTAGTTTTTTTTACTTAATTATGATTAATGTTGCACCAAAAGAAAATAAAGGGGATTTAAGTTTTATTACATGCATATTATGTTTTATTGTTAGATCATGATTAAGTTACATGGGCCAAGTGGGAGATTGTTAGGTAATTTCATTTTGTGGGCCATATATTCTGGTCTAATCATTTAAGTATATTAAATCCCATTAGTTATTTGAATAAGAGATATTAGGTTTAATAAAAATAAATAATGTTATGTATTTACATTGATGGAACGTAAAAAATAAAATAAAATAAGGATAATGAAAACAGGTCTTGTTTGAATTTTAAATTGATAACTACTTCCTCTCTCTCTCTACCTATTAAGTTTTTTCATATGTCTCTCCATCATACAATATATGAAAAATAACGAAACAAGGGCCAAGAAAGATACAAAAATCTAAGAATATCTTGAATATTATTGGAAATTATCTGTTCAGAAAGTATCAGAAATATAATGGATCAAGGTACGCTTACATTATTGTGAGAAATTATTAGATTTTAAGCTCCTGCAATTTATGTGTTTAAATTGTACATGATAAAGTTTTCATGTAAAAAAGATTACAACTAAGACAAATCAAATTACAAAAGCATATGAAATTTAACAGTAAATAGTGCAAATTTCATCTGGTCTTCATTCCTGTAGATAGACATGTTGATCAAATCTAGCTATCATAAGAGCCCAGATCCAATTGACGATGTCATCAGCTAAGTTTTTAACTTCCTCATTCCTATAGATCCGTTTGTTTTTTTCCCTTCCACATAGAATTAGTAGTGGTTGTAAAGGCAGTTTTGTGCATGGGGCATCTTGCAACCTCAGATAGGCAACACGAATGATACATTTTAGAGATGATGTCCAATCATAATTTAGGTGGACATCAAACAACAAATGTAAAACTCTGCTTCAAACTGCTTTAGAGTATCTACATTAAAAGAATAAGTGTTCTCTATCTTCTTCCGACTCTTTACATAGCACACATATTAGGTCATAAGTTCCAAACCATCTATTTTTAGTATGAATCTTATTCTTTATAACTAGTCAAGTAAAAATAGAGGCTTTTTTATTGAGGCACCATTTCCAATGAAGATTGGACCAAGTAACATTCCCTTCACCTTCCTACAAAGCCTTATAACAAGACTTGCTAGTAAAATTACCTTAGACATCTGGGTCTAGGTTATTGAATGCATCCTGTGGCTATCACTGATCTGAGGGAGAAAATCCACTAGTAAATTGAACCCTTTGAAGTTGCCTTCCCATTGTGCTTGATTCATCAAGGAAGAAAGCTTTGGTGTTAAGAGGGATCTTGTTCATAAGTCTAGATAATTAAGTCCTTTGTATCTGAGGATTATGATCTGTCCAATTATCAAACTATACTCAAATATTGTCTCTATTCCCTAACATGTGCTTAATCAAAGGAAAAGCCACCTGTCTTAAGTTCATCATTTGTAAGAAGAACCAAGAGTAACCCCTTATGATAGATAGTTATCAATTTTTTGATTGGATAATTTTATCAATGCAAGGAATTAATTAAAGTGATTTCTATTACAAAAGTTCCATCCCATTTCTCAACTTCTTTAATTTATCAATAATTATCCATTTTTATAACTTATACATACATACATATATATATATATATATATATAAATTAATCCTATTTTATACTATAAATTTAATTGCATCTTTGAATTTAGTATAATTTTAAATTTTATTGGTTTAAAAATTATTACTATTTATTTTGTATTAGTCTTTTCACCAATTTTCTTTCTTCTTCCATTAATTTTTAAAAGTTTATACATTAAAACTCTAATTTCCACAAGTAATTTGAGGTAAAGAAATATCGACAACTCATTTTTCATTCTTAGCATTATCAAATTTAAAAGAAATAACTTAGGTTCTGAAATAATACATTTATATTATTTCACAATTATCATTGATGTTACTAAGCAAACAAAATGGTAAAGTTGAAAAATATCAAAACCGTCTAATGCTCAATTTTTTTATCAGAGAAAAATCAATCACAATTCAATTAATCGAAAGATAAATTTAATGTATATATTTTAGTAAGAATTAATCAATATTAAAAAGAGAAAAATAGGAAAAAGTGGAACAATTTATTATGTGTTATGGAAAATACTCTGGATCCAACTCCAGTTGTATTAAATGACCCGTAAGAGAGTAATAAAAAAATAGAAAGAGCAAAATAAATGAGACACTGGATACAAAAATTAGTTTGGTTCGGTTAATATTATTTACGTCCACGGCTACAGGTTGAGTCAAATTCATTAATATGTGGAGAATGTACAAAAGTACAAAAGCTAGCACAGAAGGCTTTATAATCACAACAACTCCCAAAATAATTAGAGCTATCAAATATAGGCCCGTGGAATTGAAATCTCACTAATCACTCAAGAATTGAAATAATGGTTTTTTTGGTGCCCTTGAGCCTTTGGTGGATGCCTATATTTATAGGCCAATTCTCAACTCCTACTCAAAATGCGCAATCTCTGGGTGATTTATGCTGCCAAAGCAAAACACATCATGCGGCCAATTTTTTTAATGTTTGTTGGCCAATATTTTAATTTTTTTTTTAATGTTTGGTGGCCAACATTTTCATTTTGACCTTGGCTTGAGCTTAAGACATCTATTTTCCTTGCCAAAGTCTAACCTAATCTATTGCCATCCCGGTCAGAATAACAGGAACACGACCTAAATGTGGATATCTATTCATGCCCTTCATACCTGTGTTCCTAAGATGAACTCTTATATGCTCGACAAAAGAGCTACTAAAATAACATGTGGGCAACACGAACTTTTGTTAAGACCCGTGTTGGCAAAAAATTTGTGTAAAGAAAGGTTAGAAGAAATATGGGACAAACACGATGTTGGCAAAAAAATTTATGTAAAGAAAGGTTAGAAGAAATATGGGACAAACACAAAATTGTGCTTCGCTCGTGTTGGTCATGTTTGTTTATAGAAGATAGTTGTCTTTGTGAAGTAATTGACCAATAGGAGACTAATATGGAGTTATCTTAGTCAAAAAAATTTATTTTCTTCAAGTTAAAAGGAGAGAGATATGTAGAATCAGTGGAGAGTCATAATAAGACACCGAAGAGAAGTAATTAAGAGTCAAATTAGAGTATCTAGGAAAAGAAATGAGGGAGACAAAATTTAAGATTTCATCAAGATTTAACAAATATAATTTCAAAATCTACGATAATTCTTTCTTTTATCTTTTTTTTATTGACTGTTATTAGTTTCTTTTATTTTAATATGCATGAAATTGAGATATAAATCTAAATGAGATGAACCTCAAAATTACTTTTTTAGATTAGTTATTTAATTTAATGAAAACTCAGATTTTAGTATGAGTTATTCATGATTACTGATTGTGCACTACAACAAAATAAGGAGATTTTAGATGTTTATATCTAGACGCTTCTACTAACTGTCTTAAATAATCTACAAAATGGTAGAATTTTTAGATATTTATTTAAGACGGTAAAATTTGTCTAAAAAATATATTAAAAATTGTCTAAAACTTAGATTTAATTATCTATGAAATGGAATAAAACTTAAGCAATAAGATTCTTTGTAATATTTACATAAATATTACAAAGAATAGGGCAACTATTTAAATACACTCTGACATGGTCCCTTTGGATAAGTAAAATAATACAACTTCTCACGCATTTCTTTACTAATTTGTTATTATCAATAATATAATAAATTAATTTAAATTCAAATATAAATTTTGATTTACTTTATCACAATAATAATTACTAACACAAATTCCATTTATTTGAATACAACTTTTCATTATTAAAAAGTTAATTGAAAATAAATAAAATTGAAAATGTAAGATGAAATACGTTTCGACTTTTTATTAATATGTTTTCAAAATTGTCATTGTTTAAAATTGAACAACTTGGCCACCCTCCTCTGTTTTTTCATTACTCACTGAACCATTTTTAGCAACTCTCCTTCCTTCTGAACCAGAAATTAGGAATAAAAGGAAAAGAAGATAGTCAAGGTGAGCCATTCTTTTGCGATTTTTGATTCCACCCTGCATTTCCTTTGTCTCTTTAGGTTTGTAAGGCATAATCAATGCTTTCTCGACGTTCTAATTAACCAAAATCAGACTAAATCTGGTTTCAGAACTCTCTCTCTCTCTCTACTTCTCCAACCTGGTTTAGATTGCCTGCTTCTTTTTAGGGTTTAAAGATCTACTATACTCTTGCTTTCTCTTAAGCTATACATCTGTTTTTGGCTCCGTTATGATGTTTTGGAATCTCGGTGGCGTCCTTACGTCCTCTCCAGTAAGAGATTTTGTCCTCCTTCGCTTCTGTTGGGATTTAAATTTTACTTTCGATCCTGCTTTCCTATTTGTTTTGATTTGTTTCGACTGATTGATTTGAACTTTTTAGAGGTTTCTAGCTATTAGTAGTTATCTGTATCATGGACTAGCTTGGTTGTGTACACGTATAATTACTGGCAGAATGTATCAAAGAAATGAAGGGTGCGTGCAAATGGTAGCAAAATATAGAAAGAGTAATTCATTATTCAGTGTCAAAACTCTTTTACCTGCATTGTCAAAATTTTATCAAATTATAGGTGCCTCGAGATTTTCTGGCAAGATTGGTTCATTAAGGGAAAGCAGTGTGGCTTCTGAGTTTTGAAATATGGGAATCCCAGAAAGTGAAATTTCATAGGCGGGGAGACAGTCTTTTATGTTCTTACTAAGAGCTTTTATGACATCAAGTACGAAGTTGATCTCTAGTACAAACAACTGATATGTGTTTGATACACATTTTGACTATTATAAAGAGTTGGAATATGCGATCTTTTAAATGTCAAAGCTATAACGTCTAATTCAGTTTATATCTCCTTATAAAGTTAGAGAATTTTCATCGACAAATTTGAGGACATCTTCCTGGAGAAGTGACTGAAATAATGAGAAAATAATTTTTGCCTCAGAAAATGTAGAATCTCTGCAGAAGTTTTGTTGAAAATCATGTATGTTATTATAGTTGGAGTTTATTGTTGAATTGGATTAAATAATAATTCTAGTCTTGTTTTAATTTTTTTTGTTATGTAACAAATTCAATAAGTTTTATATATGAAAAACCTTGTTTTTGTTAAAAACAAGTTTTTAAAAACTGGACAGGACCTGCTTGTCCGACTAAAAAAGTGTGAACCCGTCAGTGGTTCGGTTCGGTTTTAACAAAAAACCTGTTAGTAGGAAAACTGACTAGTTTGTTGGAGAACCAGCCAGTTTTCATCCAACTAGTTGCACCAGTTCCATGTTCTTTGGGTCTGTTACACCCCATCTTCCTCCTCGTTGCTCTGCTACTTCCACAAAGTTCAAAGTTTGCCGCTTTCTTTATCTTTCTCTGCTGGTTAATCGATATACGGATAATAACTCAAAACATTAATGTTTCAATTTCACAAAGCGCTCGTCACCTCTTCCATGTTCTCTCTTCTCAAATGCCTCCGCTATGTTCTCTCTTCTCTGAAAAGGGTACTTTAGTATTAAGACCATAGATCGAACTAGACGATGCCCAGACAATTGCAGGTTGCGGGTGTGCTTCTTTACAAACTTCTAATAAGTTAACAAGACCAGCGATGTTACTATATACATAAGACGTAGGATTTTGCATTGTGTACCTAACCCCAGCTTAAGTAGCCAAATGCATCATATGAGAGAAACACATAACCTCAAACTGTTTCTTTAGCAAACCCACGTTGTTAATGTCTCCTTCGACGATAAACACTCCTGCTCGTTCAAGAAGCGCTTGTCGATCCCGTTTCAATGATCGGTCTTAGTAGTCGTTGAAATTGTCAAGGCTAACTAAACCATCGCCTCGTCATTTCAGAGCAGCAGATACGTGGGTCCCAATGAAATCGGTAACTCTGGTAACCAGCATCAACATCCCGTTCCAAGATCAGATTCTGGCAGACAACTTGAACTGTTTTTCCCAATCGGGTCTGCCCTAAGAGGACATGCAAAGCGAACGACGTGATGGATCCAATGGTGAATGATCAACATTCGATGACGACGAAGAAGACGGGGATCGATAAAAGAAGAGGAAAATCAAGCCAACGAAGACGAAAGACCAGAATGTGAGTTTGGTCAACCTCAACCTACCATAAGAATAAGTAGATTTCTCCATCTTGAATTTGTCAAGTGTTGAAGGGGGTGGTCAAGATGGGACATTTGCTTCATCTATGACATAAAAGATGAAGTTTTTAGGGTCTAAGATTGATCGGAAAGACTGGTTAGTGGTGATGATGAAGAAGAGAAACAAAAAGGATCTTGCTTGGTTCGCTGATTTATATGTTCTATACCTTTTCCTTTTCAGCCATGGAAATATGGAATCTTTCTAGTTTCTTGGAGGAATGGGTTAAAGGAAGTTTCTGTTTCTGGGTTTATAAGTACCTTTCACATGAATTAAAAAAGTGTAAAGCTTTTGATTGATTGTGCTATTCTGTTTAACAAATGGTGATTAGAACATTAAAAAATGGAGGGTAGAGAGATAGTGGGAAACTTAAAAAAAGAGAGAGGGAGAGGTAACTTTTGAATTTTAGGTTATTTTGGATATGGAGAAGAGTCCAAAAAATCAAAAGAACTGTGGCTCCTATATTTTTTTTCTCTTATTAGTGTTTGGATCAAATTGATAGGGTAAAAATAAGATAGAAGAAGAATGAAAATTTCAAAATGGTGGTGCTAGTCAATGCTTGACTCTCTAATTTACTATCCGTCAAGCAAGAATTTGATTGGTTAGGAGTCCCAAGAATTTTGGAGGTCTTAGGTTATATTCTCCACCTATAATTAAGTAGATGAGTGTAGATTTGTTCTTCATTTAGTGAATGATTTAATGAGTTTTGCTAGTAGAGGAGAAAGAGAAAAGGTAGCTTAATAAAGAGAAGTGAGTATTTCCCAGATCTCATACCTTGAAATGTGTAAGTGGGTATTTCCTAGATCTCGTACCCTTTGAAGTTTTTATATTAGACACATATTTATTTATTATTAATTCATTATATAATAATAGACATTGATATATTTTTATTTCAATATAATATTTTATTTTTATTTATTCTTATAAATTTTGCTTTTTATTTATTATATTCCGGTTTTATAACTGTTTATTATCAGTTGAACCTCTAAATCTTAAACCTTTCCTTCGACCGGTTTGATGTCCGGTCCAGTTTTTAAAGCATTGAGAAAAATCTAATCAACTAAAGGTTTTATGAGGGTTTTACACCTAGATCTTATTTATCTATTGGTTGCTTCAATCTTGCTTCATTACTTTGATTTGCTATTTTAGATTAGTTCGATAATCTTTCCCTTTAAATTAACCATTTATTCTGTTAGGATATATAATAAAATGAGCAATAAAAAGATTATTAGTACTAGTAATTGTACTCCTTGTGAGATTAACACTGTATCTACCTAAAGTATATTATAAGAATGATAAGTGCATTTATCCAGTGATTTAGTTTTGTTTTTGATCAAATGCACACAAATGTATCACAATCAATATACATGTGATGTTTGATCATTTATGAGGTGGATATTATATCGCTAATTATAGTACAAGTCCTTGCCCTATTCAATCTTACGTAAGCCTATACATTAACCTCATAACCTTTTTTGTAAAATTTAAAAGAAAAATATTACCAAAGCTGGAAAACTATATACAATTAAATTATAAGGATAATAACAAAGATTACGATATCAATACTATACTACTGTGAACATATATCCAAAAACCACATTACACCAACTAAAGTAACCAATTCACTCTGAGTTCTTGGCTAATAGTGTCTAGCTTTCCTTTGGCTATAAATAGTTCTCTGATCTAATTGACAATTGTAGCTGTTAGCTCATTCCTGTGTTGCTCCACATCTTGATAAAGCCAACGATTCCTATCCCTCCATATGTAATATATCACCATCTGGAATGACATCTGGATGATGAGAACATTTTTCAACCCAGGTTTGGATATCCGTATAACATCATGCAATACCTCTATCCATTTATAGGAAAACGTCTGAACCCTAGCAACTGCAAGATTCTGCTCCACACACTTTAGTATAAGAACAAACAAAAAATAAGTGATTACGACTCTCATTGTCCTGTTCACACAACACACAGATGGGATCATAACTGCCAAACCATCGATCCTTGGTTCTCAATCGATTTTTAATAACAAGCCACAAGAAAATAGCAGATTTAGGGTTGAGTACCTGTTTCCAGATCAATTCAGCCCATGGTACTACATTATGCAGCCCCGTCATTATTCCATGTGCCGATTTGGTTGAAAATTCCCCTCCATTATTAGCCATCCATATCCATTTATCCTGCTGATTATGAAAGTGTATTCCATCTACATATTGAGCAAGTACGTGGCCATATCTACATTCCAATAGCCTTGTCATCTCCCTACTTATCTATGCAACCGTGGCTACCTTAGGGATTTGGTTTCTAAAAATAAGTAAATCAGTTCAAAACCATAATGGACTAGATTCATGCTAATTATCAACCCAGAAATTAATGTCCTCTTCATTCCCCACCTGAATTTTGATGTAAGGATAAATCATGTCTTGTATTTGCAACAAGCTTTTAAAAATCCAAGAGTGTTCATACCTCAATTGAAGTTGCCAAAAGCTTTGCCTATGTAAACTATATATCTGCACCCACTTAAACCACATCGCTTCTTTATCCATGAATAATCACCATATTCTCTTTATAAGTAAGACTCTTTGCATTTGTTGGATCGAAATGATTCCCTACAATATCACTCCATTTAATTTTTGCTCTTTTGCAACTATCATGCTTACTAGTCCATAAAAAGGATTTAATGATCCTCTCCATGTCCTTGATAACCCTCTTGGGAATTACCACATAAGCAGCCCAATGAACATGCATGCTATTCAATACTGAAACAATGAGAGTAACCCTAGCAGCAAGGGATAAAAATCGATTCTGCCATGAATTGATTCTAGCTTTCAGTTTATCTAACAAGGGTAAAAATTTAGAATATTTCGGTTTACCTAGGGTGATCGGTACTCCTAAATACCAAAATGGTGCTTGCTGGATCGGTAACCCCACCAACCTAGTAATCTACTCCATATTCCGAACATCAAAAGACACAAAAATTCCACTCTTCTGTACATTCATTTTCATCTCAGACTAATGAGCAAACACATTCAACAAATTCATCATCATTGATAACACATGAGGGTCAGCTTTACATAATAAAATCACATCATCCGCATATAACAAATGTGATATCTGCAACTCTCGGCATCTATAATGGTATTGAAACAAACCATTACATTCCACCATACGAGTCAGTAATCTTGAGAGACCTTCCATCACCAGAGTGAAGAGGTATGGGGATAGAGGATCCCCCTGTTGGATCCCTCTATTGGTATTAAAAGGTTTTGTCAGAATTCCATTTATTAGGACACTCATAGATGTAGTTTCGATACATTGAAGTATCTAGTGACAAAACCGAGGAGGCATTCTAATCCCTTCCAAACAATTCCGCAAATAGTCCTAACCAATTGTATCATAAGCTTTATAAAGATCGATTTTAATTGCACAACTGTTAATCTTTTTTCCAGTATGATAATCACCTAATAGCTCTTGCAACAACAAAATATTATCCCCAATACTTGTTGATGGAAGGAACACCCCTTGGGCTTTACTAACCACCTCAGCTAGGACTGCTTTCAGTCATTTAGCCAAAATAGATGCTATTATCTTATACACTGTGGTGTAATATGAAATTGGACGATAGTTAGTAATCTGTTTAGGTTGCTCTTTCTTAGTAATCAAGCACAAATGAGTATGATTTATCTCCTTCAACATCTGACTAGAGAAAAAAAACTCTAGTATCGCTTCAGTTAATAGTTAACCTATGATATTCCAAGTTTTCTTAAAGAACCTAGTCGAATACCCATCAAGACTGGGAGCTTTGGAGCTATTTAAATGAAACAAAACCTCTTTCACTTATTAGGTTGAAACTTGACCATTTAACATCTGTAATTGTTCCGGGCTTAGAGAGAAGTCCAATACATCTTTAACCCCAAAACTATTCCCTGCACTTTCAGTGTTGCCCATAAGGTCAGAAAAATAATCTCTAATGTGCTTAGCAAGTTCTTAAGTACCACTGATCACATTACTTCAGCTCGATGATGGTATTAATATTATGCCTTGCCATGATAGACACCTAAAAAAACTTAGTATTTATATCAGCCTCTTGTAACCATGATTGTCTCGCCTTCTATTTAAAAATTGAGTCATGTAGTTTCAAAGCTGTTTGATACTTCCTCATCTGATCAACCTCAAATACTCGTAAACGATCATTAAGGGGATCTCTATAGCATTCCTTCTGTTTCTCATTCAACTCATTACTCAAATCCTGAAGATTGTGCATCCTATGCTTACTAAATTCTTTTATAGCTCTTTTGGCAACTCTCAATTTCTGCATTAATTGAAAGGCCTTGTATCCTTTGACTTCCATCCTCCAAACCTACGCACTTTTATAGCTCTTTTGGCAACTCTCAATTTCTGCATTAATTGAAAGGCCTTGTATCCTTTGACTTCCATCCTCCAAACCTACGCACTCACCTCTATAAATCCCTCTACCTAGAGTAATCCATTAAAAAACTGGAATGGAGCCCCTAGCCTAGGACCATCACACAACTGTTGAATGAGAATAGATGCATGATCAGATAATTCTCGTTCTCCAAAAACATCTGAAGCACAAGGAAAAAAAACTTAGCCATCGATAATTGACCAATGCTCGATCAAGCTTCTTTCTAATGAACATATTGCCTTTCTGCTTGTTTTCCTAAGTGAACTATCATCCAAGGCCTCTAAGATCGACCAAATCCATGTTATGAAAGAGCTGATGTAGTTTGTCACCTGAACCTCCATGAAACCTCGCTCCTCCCTCCACTTCCGCAGAATTGTGACAACAATTAAAATCTCCGACTACCAACCACGGTCCTTGCATCCTATTCTTTAACTCCACTAGTTCTTCCCATAAATTTGCTCTTTGGAAGGCAAAATTCTATACATAGATCAGTGTCACCTCAAACTAGAACTGCCCAATTAACCCACACTGTAAATGCATAAATTAGTCCCCCATCTTGAGTACTCAAATTTCTACAAAATCTGAATTATACCAACAAATTATCCGGCCATTATAGTGGTGAATGTGGTTAGAAACACAACTCCATTTAGGCCCCAAAAAAGCTAATCTCTTTCGATTAGCATTGGCCTTTATTTTAGTTTCGAGAAGTCCTACCAAAAAGGGTTGTTTCTTCGTAATCAGTTGCTGCACCATCCGCTTTTTAAGGGGGTCATTGAGACCCCTCTTATTCCATACAATTAACGACATTATATAAGGAATTTAAAAAAGACACTTAGGGGACATTATCCCTTTGTGCTTTTTTTTCTTTACCTTTCTTCTTCCTCACGCTTCGTTTGCCATCTCCCTCCAAAAACTGACTAGAGTCCCCCTTGTCCTTTTCTGAACCAACTTCATGCCCATTACTGGGGCTAGGCACTATTTTAGGACCAGCTTCCTGATCCTTCATCCGCGTCCCTATATGCATACCGTCATCCTCCCTCCTAGGTTGTGTCATCCCAGCTGTTAAAACTTGTTCACTGATTCTAGGAGTACGAATACAAGAGGATTCCCCCACTCATTATTTCTATTTTCCATTAATTGCACCTCTCTATTTTGCACTATCTCAACTTGCTGGTCAAGGAATCCATTTTTAGGTTGCATGGTCGCTCCTAGGGATATCCCACACTCATCAATATTCCCACCAGTATCTTCACTCCCAGAATTATGTCCTTTCATCCCTACCTCCACTAATGCAGACACATTAATAATTCTCAAGTCCACCGCACTCTATATCCCCTGTTCAGTAGTCTGGGTCGGAATTTCCTTCGTAGACACTTCTGGGGCTAAATCCTCAGACCACGCAGATTGCAAAGTACGACCAGTAGCTACCTACCTCTTTTGACCAGAATTCGGCTTTCACGGATACGATAAGGTAATAACATCCCTAACCCGCTCCCCATCATCTCCAAGTCAAATTAAAGGCAAGGTATCAGACAATGTGACATTTTCCTGAACTTCAACACAAATCTTAGCATATCCAATGCGATCCATGATGGCTATCTGGGAATTCATTCAGATGGGTTTACCCAAGACACTAGCTAAATAACTCAGCCCCTCCACCATCCAATATTCCATCGGCAATCCATGAAATTAGACCCATAAAGAAATCACCTTTATCGAACCCCTATCTAATCCCATCCCTAGCTTCCACTGTCTCAAAAAGAAGGGCTGGTCATCTATGTGCCACGACCCTTGTTCGAGGATCTCAATGAGATTAGACCAGTTGGAAAACTTAAAAGAGAATAGACCCATCTTCCATGAACATTGCTTTCTCAAATCCTTTTTTGCTCTTCTAGCCTTAGCCCATATGTTTACAACTGGGAATGCCATCCTTTTGGGGAAAAAAAAACCCACAAGAGCATGTGACCATGTACGAGCACCAGCCTGCAGCAACTCTATAGGGGGAGACACAATCCCATCCTGGAACACATTCAGATAGTAACGGAGCTTACTTTTGTTATGAGAAGGACCAAGCTTGTTCCTCCAAGCTCCACCATTTACTGCTAGCTGCGGACTCATTGCTCCAGCGTCCTTTATCGCAGCCTGGTTGTCCACTTGCTTTCCTGTGGGTTGCACACCATGTTGGAACTTGAATAAAATATTCAGTTTCCTTTGCGCAAAACCAACAATCCTTTTCTCAAATTCCAACATTTGGTATCAGAGCCAATTTTGGTCCATTGGGTAATTGCATGCTTCAGTTCATTGGATATGGCGTAAATCCTCTTTGGGTCCTTGATAGAGACACACAAAATATAGCTTATATTTTAGAAGTTGGGAAATACATGAGTGAGAGACACAAATAAGCTTTGAGAGTTGGGAAACACGATGGCAGCTCTTGGTTTTTCAAGTCAGTGCTATTTTATTGCAACACACCAGTCAGTGGAGGAAAGGAATCAAGTGATGGTGGTGGTTCACCCATGGCTCCGGTGAGCTAACACCTGACGTCACCACCGTCCATCAAAATGACCAGCAGCACCTTCAGGTAATCTCCCCTGAAAGACTAGGGGAAGGTAAAAAGAAAGGGTATAAAGGTAAAAGAAATAGATAGGCGGGAAAGAAAAGCAAGAGAGACGTCAGAGCATTTTAAAGTAAGAGCGAGAAAAGTTTTGAAAGACTCGAGCACAAAATATATTTTAGCATAATTATTGTATTTTTTAGTGTTTTAAAAATCGGACCAAACATCGAACTGATCGAAAGAAATGTTTAAGGTTTAGAGGTTCAACCGGTATAAAACTGACATATAATAAATAAGAAGTAAAACTTATAAGAATAAGTGAAAATAAAATATTTTATTGAAATAAAAATATACTAACATCTATTATTATATAACGAATTAACAATAAATAAATATAAATCTAATATAAATATTAACATAATAATAAAAATCAAAATTGTATTTCTACTAGGATATTCACATATATAATTCATCTTCATTAAGCTTATCTATACATTTCATATTTTCAACTGAAGCCACAAGGCTAATAAACATACCATTACAGAAAGCTAAAAGAAAAGATTGGATCAGGCCATAATCCACTTAGTGTTCACTAAACTCCATGAATATAGTGCCTTGAAGGCAAACCGTTAAGTTTATGGTTTCTGCCATGGTGATCCTTACCAAAGCACTTGAAAGAAGTGGGATTCACCTGCATGAACATGTAGTTGCCGGTAAAAAGATCACCAATATGACCTTTCCCTTCCTTCAATCTCTTCAAAACCGTAGCACACAAAACTCTAATCAACGTAGCTTTCCTCTTCAAGAATCTCTTCAAGCTTGGAACTTTAAGCCTGAATCTCCTTCTTGAATGCACCCTGCTGAACTTGAACCAGTTTCTTGATCTCACAATCAACCTTTCGTTTCCCTTACATTCATCGAGCATGCCTTCATCTTTCAGTTTTTGGTATCGAAATTTGATGGCTGAGGCCATGTCAAGTGTAGAGATGAAAGAAACAATAGATGGGGTTCACAGAGACAGTTCAAACTTACAATGTCGTAAATTTTGAATCACAGCGGTCAATATGTATGGTATTGAAAAGGAAACAAGATAATTATTGATAAGGAAACAACATCAAATTATCTTCTATTGTGTCAAGTGTTATATGGAGTGTATTATGAAATTTTGAATAACACCAAAAAAAATACAGTGATGAATGCCAAAATATCAAATTAAATTATAAATTAAGAAAAATTGAAGTGATAAATTTAAAATATATTTTAAATATAAAATATTTTTAGAACATTTATTATATTAATTTTAATAAATAGTTATTCAGTCAAATTTCAAATTTGACTATAATAAAAATTAAAATTTAATTATATAAAAATTTAAAAGTAATTTAAAATTTGAAAAATGATCTAAACAATAGTACTAGTTTGGTATTTACAATTTTTGTTGTGTGCAAAGGCCAGCGATAAAACATATTCATTCCATGCCCCATTGTGGGAAGACAGAGACGTTAAAATATGAAGACAAAGGGCATGATTGCATGAAGCCACTCCTTTTCAACTTCATAATGTGTATTTCAATGATTTGAGATAAAAGAACATGGTTTTATCTTTCTGTTCATAGCCTATCTTACCTGAAAAAAACCAAGATTTTAAAACTGGTCAGAGCGGATGACCGAACAGGACCAGACCGTCCCGTTCTACCGAAAAAAGGTTGAACCGATCGGTTTTTATGCAAAGAGATTATTAGGTGAAACCGGACCGGACCACTGACAGGTTCAAACCTTTTTTGGTCGGACCGGACGGTCTGTTCCGGTTTTTAAACCCTCGGTATTCTTAATGCATTTTGATGTATCATCAAAATGAGTGTTTTGTGGTGGTACGTAGTAGAGGTTGATGAATTCAAAGAAGTCTAGATGCTTTCTTTATAGTTTATTCTTATCTTACAACAATTTATTAAGAAATCATAATTTTTAGTTAGGGATCATAATGAGTCGATCTATGGGCTAGCTATGCTAAATTTAATAAAATAATGTTTAATTAAAAGTATAAAATAACATCTTTTTTTAATTGAATCTGAACCTGAGTTGTCCAAACCTAGGCTTACCTGAAGCCCAACTATTGTAAACAAAATGATCTCATTTTAATTAGAATAGTTGAACCTCAGGCCGGTCTGAGCTTGGGCCTGGCCCATGGGTTGATCCATTAAATCTGGCTCATGGTTTAGCCTATTGACTAGGGATGGCAAAACCGGCTCGGCCCATGGGCCGAGATGGACGGGCCATGGGCCATGAAATATTGGATGGGCCGACCGCGGGCCAGTCCGACCGACTCAGCCCGTGGCCCGCCCACCACAAAATTTATTAATTATTTATTAAAATAATTAATAAATAATTTAAGTAAATTAAAAATTTGTAATTAATGTAGTTCATAATTTTAA
>JAOSBN010152282.1:0-23641 GCA_027563595.1 Erythroxylum suave | reverse complement strand
GTCAGAATTAGATTCGGATGAATCCAAGTCTTCCCATGTTGCCATCATACTCTTTTTATTTCCTCTATTTGTCTTTGATTCTATCCTCAGCGACGGACATTCAGACTTGTAGTGTCCTGGCTTGTTACATTTGTAACAAATGATAGAAGTCTTCTCGTTCTTGGCTTCATCTTTGCTATTTTTCTTAAAAGAAAAATTTTTATTACCTTTCACCTTCTTCTTCCACATCCTTCTGATCTTCCTTGAAATGAAGGATAGCTCGTCATCGTCCTCACTTGAGTCTCGGTTAGATTCACTGGTTTCATTATTCTTGACTTCTTCGATCTTTAATGCTTTTGACGAAGAATTTCTATGTCTCTTAATCTTATGATTCTTCTGACCAGCCTTTAACGCAATGGATTTGTCTCTTCTTGGCTTATCCTCAGCATCCAGCTCGACTTCATGTATCTTTAACGAACCAAGCAATTCATCTAGCTTTAGTTTGCTCAAGTCCTTAGCTTCTTGTATCACAGTAACTTTTGGTCTCCATCTTTTCGACAGACTTCTGAGAATCTTCCTTACATGGTCTTGATTATCATAGATTCTCGCAAGAGCTTTAAGTCCATTGACGATAGTTTGAAATCGTCCAAACATCTGATCAACAAACTCGTCTTCCTGCATTTTAAACAGTTCATACTGATGTACAAGAATACTAATTTTAGACTCTTTCACCTAGTTTGTGCCTTCATGTACAATGGATAGGGTGTCCCACATCTCCTTCGCAGTCTTGCATCCATGAACTTTTTCATATTCACTTCTGCTCAACGCACAACTTAAAAAGAACTTGGCCTTTGAATTTAGCTGAAATTTAGCTTTGTGATCAGCTGTCCATCTATTACGAGGAATGACATTTCCTTCATCATCAACTAGTTCGTATGGTCCATTCTTGATGATATCCCAAAGATCAACATGTGTGGATTCAATGAAGAGTCGCATCCTGTCCTTCTAATAATGATAGTCTTCACCATTGAACGTAGGAGATCTTGTCACGGAGGCACCTTCAGCAATAAAGACATGTGATTCTGCCATAGATCTTTGTCCTCACTTTGTAACGGTGGTTCTAGGAAACCGAGCTCTGATACAAATTGAAGTGAATCACACGTCAATAAAGAACTTGTATATAATAAACTAGATACACTAGAACAGGGGGTTGAATGGTGTATCCTTTTCATGAATACAAACTATAAGAACTTCTTGAACTTGTTAAAAGAATATTGCAAAGTTTATACGAAACTTGTTATGAAATCAAATCGCAATTTAACAACAGAAATGAACTGAAGTAGAAGGTTAGAGTGCAGGCGCTGTGATTTTATACTGGTTCACCCCAAACCGTGGGCTACGTCCAGTCCTCAGAGTTCGTCTGAGTGTTCCATTATACTTCAAACAACTACAAGTATTCTTTTTCTTTCAGAGCCTCTTCCGGTCTCTTTCACAAAGTATTCTTTCTGCTATAGCCTCTTCAGGCTCTCAGACTTTTCTCTCACTTACTAGAAAGGTAGTTTGAGCTTTTGTTACAGTAAGATAGCTCTCTTAGTATTGCACTACAAAAATATCTTTTGAAAGCACTCAAAGATCACTGATGTCATATATTCGTTCACTAGTATTAGCATTCGCTCATACAGTAGTCATTCATTTATTCATTAGCCCAAAAGTTTTGACTAAGACTTGTATTTATAGTCTCATTTTTTAACTGCTTCTTGATCTTTGATAACCGCTTCTTGAATCTTGACAATTGTCTCTTGATTCTTGAAAACTACTATTTAGTTGAGTTCTGTAACTAACTTAAACTAAGTAACCGTCTAGTGTACTGATGTAACTTTTTCTAGTATCGTCTGTGTCTTTGCAATTCTTCTGTACGTTGCGCTTCTTCTATTTTTTGCGTTTCGTCTATCTTTTGTACTTCGTCTGTCTTTTGTACTTCTTTTGTCTTTTGCATTTTTTCTGTCTTTTGTACTTCTTCTGTCTTTGCATTTCTTCTGTCTTTTGCATTTCTTATGAGTTTTGCATTTCGTCTGTCTTTTACACTACTTCTGACTTTTGCATTTTGTATGTCTTTTGTACTTCTTATGTCTTTGCATTTCTTCTGTCTTTTACATTTCTTCTAACTTTTGCATTTCGTCTATCTTTTTCATTTCTTTTGACTTTTGCATCTGTCTGTCTTTTGTATTTTTTTTGACTTTCGCATTTCATCTGTCTTTTGCATTTCTTTTGACTTTTGCATTTCGTCTGTCTTTCGTACTTCTTCTGTCTTTGCATTTCTTCTGTCTTTTGCATTTCTTATGACTTTTGCATTTCATCTGTCTTTTGTACTGCACACTTAACAATCTTGTCAAAACGTTCATTTGTTTCTAACATTATTATTGTTAGTTTGTCATCAAAATTACAACATTGTAAAGTCCTCCTAACTTAACATCATTGAGATAAAATATGTATACCTTTGCACCCTCACTAAGATTTCACTCAATGCACTCAAGTGTTTAGATTGAAAATTATTAAACTCTCATTCAATGCAGAGTATAACTCTTACCATAGGCTAGCAATTTTATCATACCTACACTACTTATATGAAAACTAGAAGAAAAAATAAAATGGTCCTTATAAGGTTGTAATGAGGCTTGGGTATGATATGATTGGAATAATAGATATGGTTGATTGGAAGGAAATTTAGTAAGGAGAACATTACACGAAACTTGTTGACAATACATACAGGTTCATTCATTATAAAACTAATGGTACTATATACTTATTCATAATTATTCTATACTTGTAAATGTTCTTTTGAATAAAAAAATTTCAAGCATTCATCATGTACAACTATTAAAGGAATATTTAACCTTTTAAAATTTTAAGTTTCAAACATTCAAGTAATGTAAATAACCTTTAGTGCTCAAAACAATAAAAAGGCTTCAAAGAAAAATAAGATAAAGGTTAATAACTAGGTTATAATCAATGGAAAAGGCTAAAGCTTAACTTGATTATTCCTAAAGGATAAAATAAGTTAAGGTAATTATCAAAGAAATAAACTTAAACAAATTGTTGAATCCAAATGCCTTTGTAATGTCAATGCTTCTAATTTAACAATTATTATCTCAGTATGCATTACAAAAGCAAGAAATAAAAATATAACAAAAAGTAACACTTGTTTAACATTGTTAGCTTGTCGTGGTTTTTATGCTCAAGTTAGATAATATAAATTATGTTATTGTAGCCTTACTGTGGCATTCTATTAGCTTGGAGAGTCGATCTCACGATGTTGGACTTTGTACCAGTTAAGTCTATTCTAGCATAGTCGAACATAGTTATCAGTTGGTCAGTCATGATGTACAATTCTTCTATACCTACCTGACCTCCCAAGTCTTCTATTCAACGATTTAACTCAAACTACCATAATTGTGTCAGTCAAAGATTCCTTTGCATTATTCTTTCAACATCTAGGTCTGTGCCTGTTAGACTTTCAAAAGTGCTCTAGGTTTCAAACTGACCGGGAGTCTGAATCTAAGAAAAGAAATAACACTAAAAAAATAAAACAATTAAATTAACGTAAAATAAAAAAGAATAAAATAGGATAAAATAAAGTAAGAATGACGATAGTAATAAATTTAAGATTTTCCTAATATCACTAGTCCCTGGCAACGTTACCAAAAACTTGATTGAAAGATTTTAGTTTGTTAATATTTGAATTAACTGCAAGTGCAAGACTTAGCTATAATGATTACTAGTAATTACCTTTTTCTTATTATCCAGCCTACAAATTGGAAATTGGTTTTCCATAAAAAAACTTAAACAATTAAAATAAAATATTAAGGAATAATTAGTGCAGAACCAAAGGAAATCACTTAGAAAAATTAATATCAAAGATTAATGTCTAGGTAATGAATCCCCTAAAAATCATTAATTAATTAACCTTTTATCATATAGTTGTTTTATTAACTATTGGACAATGAAAATTCCTATCATAACTCCCTTGAGAATACTAACAACTAATCCAAAGGTATATTAACTGAAATCATTCAGTTTAAAGTTTCTAGGACTGCTTTGTCAATTTGTAAATTTCGCTATTAGGTTTGAATTAATCCAGAGGATTTACGTCAACTTATCTCTTAGTTTGCAATCAAATCCTTTTAATTATGGTAGATCTATTCTTACATAGGACTTTTCAATCTCCATGTTATAAAGTTAGATTATATACTAATATTCTGGATTTATTAGAACATATATAAAACACATAATTGAATTGAGCAAGATCATCAAAATAATTACATTAAATAAAAGAAACAAAACTTATTGTTGTCCAAACTATGTTTTATCATACCTAAGCATTAAATGCATTTATTCACACATAACAAAAAATCAAAGATAAATAAGAAGAAAAACAAATAGAAAAAAGGTGTTCATAACTTTAAATATCCCTTTATCTTTTATTGAATGTTCTTGCAAGTTTGATGTTTGATGTATAATCTATTGGATCTTTAATTGAATTCTTCACATTCTCCATGTTTCTTGATCAATATCTTCCCTTTTGTACAATCTTTAAGTTTGGAATTAGCTCCAAAAGTATGCTCTCTCTATTTGCCTCTGATCATGTCTTTTTATAGTAAATTTTAGGATTTTTGGGACACACAAGATCTTATACACGGGCAAGTACTAGACTATGTATACTCTAAAATCTCCAAAATTTGCAAAAGCTGCATGATTTGTGAGACTTACACAGGGATATACACAACCATGTATCTCTACTTTTCTTCAAAACTTTGCTTTATTCTACATTTCATTTTAATTCTTCTCTTTTTGGTCCATGAAGGAAATTATTACCTATAAATGCACTTGAAGTGAATTAAGTACCAAAGACACAATTAAAATATAAATTATCAAGTAAAATACATCAAATATAAGTGTATAAATGTTGTTAAATATGCATCTATCACTATAGTTTATCCTCCTTCCTCTCCTTAATTAGTCTATAATTGCCTTTTTTCTCTGGTAAATCTTAAAATGGTTTTCTTAATAATGTATTTAATGAAGATTCTCATTTTTGATTGCCATTTATTCTCTATTCTTCTTGTTCCAATAGTTCAATGTAGCCTTCGCTAGTGAATTTTTGTACCTATAAGCTTCCATACCTCACCTGACTCAGCTTTAGTTCGATGCCATTCGTAAGTAACATTGACTAAATCCTCTTTGAGAGCATCAACTAAACTAACACTAAGTAGAGGTATAGTATCATACAGTTCTCTCTTTATGTCCCTAACTACATATACCCTTGCATATCTAATCCTTTCAAAGGAGGTTGTTGCTTCGTCAATGCCTATAAGTTGTCCATTGTAACTTGAAAGATAGATGAGTCCCTTTTGGACTAATATTCCAATAGAATGTTGTAAATATTGATCCAAACGTGAACTATGTTCTTATGTATTAAGTCAAGTCGAATAATAAGTTTCCATAAATATTGGTTTGTTACTCATATATTAATATCCAACTTCAATGATTGATGTGCCTTTGATTTGGAGTTGAATACAAATAGATTATCCTTACTCCATAACACATCGTTCAGCCCTCTTATTTTCTACTAGTTCATCACCCATCTTTGAAGTAGAGGGAAAGTTGGCCTCTTTCTTTGGAAAAATCCTACAAGTGTGGAGGACCATTTACTGGTACCTTCTTTCAAAATTTTGGTAAGAGGTAGCATGCTTGCATTAACTTCTTAAGAAGGTGGGGAAAACAAGTAAAGCTTACTCTAAAGGGCATCCCCCACTACCTACTTTTAGCTTAATTTTGGGTTTAGTAAAGGAAGGAGCACTATTAGGGACATTAGTGTGAGTTGACTAAGGGAGGGTGATCATAATGAGTGTGGCATGCAAAGGTTCAAATTGCTTGAGTTTAGTGGAGGCTTTGGGTTTTAAAAGAGTGGGAGAAAGTTAGATTGGCTTAGAGAGAAGTGAGGAAGATTAAGGCTAGGGTTTGGGAGGGAGAAAGATATATAGATAAAAGGTAAAAGCAAAGTCTGATAATGGTAAAAATTTTAAAAGTTGATTCTAAAAATAAAAACTAAGGTGGGCGAGAACCAAGTAACATTAGAGGGAATTAAATTAGGACATAAGTGCATGTGGAGAAATGGAGTCATAATAGAACCAAAGGTAGGAGGTGAAGTTAACGAGAGCAAATTGTAGAAAATTATCACTTGAGAGTAGTTTTAGTCAAAGAGAATACTTAGAGAGATTCTAGAGAGAAGGTTGACCTTACCTTTTTACCCTATGAAACAAATATGTTTATCTTTGCATATAAATTACTTAATTATGTTACATCTAAATTTAATAATCAATCTAAATTAAAATTGTGCATAAACTTATGTAATCAACTTTAAAGTTACTATTGAAAACCTAGACCCAATCAAACAACAAAACTAAAAAGACTTATAACCTAAAACAACAAAAGTGTCAATAATTATGAAAATTTTTAGTGCAATTATATATAAAAAAGACAACCCCTACATATACTTAGAAGAATATTGTCCTCAGTATTCTATAAGAAGAATAAAGAAGTAAATAGAATTAAAAAAATTCCTTAACCACCCAAAGTATTGTAATGGAACTTTCCTATCATAAAAGTTAATTTAAAATAGGATAAAAATCCAAAAAATACTAATCCTACCTACATACATGCGTGAATAATGAGCCTAAGATTACTAACTAGTTCAGGTGGAAGAAATTATTGTAGATAAGCATGCATCTAATCTAACTTTAGCATTCATCATTGTTATATATGCCTAAAGTTGGATAAATTTAGCTAATGCATTGAAATCCTTGGAGATCTTTCAATTATCCCTATGTTTCATCCTTGACCCTCCGCGTCTTCTTTATCATCTTAACTCCTTACATCTTGCCCTAGGTTATTCAAGCATCCCCTATCTAATTGATATAGAATGATCCACTTGTTATTGTCCTAAGTATACCTAAAAAAAATATCCAGGTATCGTAGATATAGTTGCATCCCTAATCTTCAAAACTTAAAAATTGATGATGTCAATCTCATACTTTAGCAGCTGCGGAAAAAAAAAATTGAAAAGATAAAGTTCTTATTTTTTAAACCATGTCGAACCATGTTTTTGATAGAATGTAGCATGAAATATGATAACGGGGAAAGTCACCTAAATCATTAAAGAATAGGTTTATATGGTAAAAATTGATGATTTGAATCTAGTTCAACTTGCTAGACTAAGGCTAGACTTTATGGTTCAATATGTAAGAAAATTACTAAGGTCTAATAGCTAGGTGCTTGTAACAAAAGTGCATCCATCTTGTGATTATAATCTTTAAATTACATCGGTTTAAATCCTCCTACTGCTCCTAATTTTAACACCTTGATGACCTTCCATTATCAAAACTTAAATTCCTTACCTTTAATAATAACTTAAGGTGCTCTATAATAGTATCCTTTAAAATAATAATCCTGTTGCTACGGATATGAGAGGTAAAGGCCAAGGATTTTGGTTTGGCTTTACTGTCTTTTTTGGCAAAAATTCCTTCATTACCTTAAAGTAGTAATCAACACGATGAATCAATAAATAATCCTAATTTATACTCCTAAGCACATTCTAAATCTTGAATTTATGGTCAATATTTGGGATAACTGTGTTCTTTATGATTATATGTGTGTTACTTCTCTAATTATGATACTTCTCATTCTCTGTCTTTGTAAATCTATAAGGGCCTTTTATAGATGACTGTGTCCCACTCCTCTTAGCTATTATCTTGTATCTTAGAAGCATCCTTCTCAACACAAAATAAGTCATAAGCCAACAATTCCAAAACTCTAACACTTCCATAACGCCTTTTCAACTCTACATAACCACAGAACCATAATGTAGCAAAACAAACTTCAAATCCATAATGTCAAGCCAAAATCAACTCAAATCCTTATAAGAAGCAATATACATAATCTAAATATTTCTAAATGTGATTTTTAATCCAATTTTAATGAACCATTACTAAAACAGTCAATAGACTAACTTATTTGAATAATGTAAAATACAAATTTTGTGCTTAAATGGCTCCTAAAAATTTAAGCAAAACCCAAATTTATCTTTATTAATGTGACAATTTGATGTTTGGAGGCTTAAATGATGATTAGGGAGATAAGTTTTATGTGTAAATAAAATATTTAATGTTTTAAATGTCAAAATTGATCTAAAAAATCAAATTAGTTTAAAAATATAAGGTTAGAAGCAAAAATGAAGAGAATTTAGGGTTTTTGAGAGAAAAAAATAGTGTTTTAATTATTTATATTAGTGGGGTTAGGATGAGACCAACGTGGAACACATATCACAACTAACATCAATTCTGTTCAAGAACTTTAGAGTAATTATTTTGGTACACGACTGGTTTTGCACAAACTTCCATAATGGATATCAATTTTATTCTATTTCTAGATAATCCCAATGTTATTTTAATATCATCACTTTTCTTCTCATAATTGGTGCTGGTTATACTCTATATTCCCCAATTCATGCTTAAATATGATCTTTCAATCTTCTTTCCACTTTATGATGTGTATGTATAATTGAACAAACAAAATTGCAAAAATAATAACTTACATACATCAAATAAATTATTTAGCAAATAATCACAATTAGTAAACATAAAATCCCTCATATTTAAACATGGGACGAACCTTTATCATAAATAGGTCAGAAGGTAAGATCAAATAAAGGAGATAATTAAGGTTAAGAATAGTCTAATATTTTCATGCAATTACAGTGAGATAAAAATCTAAAAAACTTAACAACAATTTTCTTACAAAATAAAATAAAAATTAGTAAAACAAAAAAATAAATGCAACATTATAATATGTTGGGTTGCCTCTTAAAGAGTGCTTCTTTAGACATCGTTTAACTAGATACCCATTTAGGTTTTACTTATCTTAGATCACCATTGGGATGATCATGATTCCCGTCCTACA
Organism: Erythroxylum suave; assembly: GCA_027563595.1. Taxonomy (NCBI): domain Eukaryota; kingdom Viridiplantae; phylum Streptophyta; class Magnoliopsida; order Malpighiales; family Erythroxylaceae; genus Erythroxylum; species Erythroxylum suave. Next base: position 14,647 of record JAOSBN010152282.1, on the reverse strand, counting down.
TAAAACATAAAAGAGAAAAAGGTTTAACATGATTTTTTATAAATATCTCCTAAGTGAGCTTATCACCAATGAGGAAGCAAAATCTCAAACTTTACATCTGGTGCCCCTTTAAGAGAAAGTAAAGGCTTTAGCTCCCTTATTTTTTTGGAAACTCTAGCACTTATAACATGCTCTTCCTTTTAGTTATTAAGTTTTAGGACTTCACATATATTTTCGAAATCATCACCATAAGTTTTGGGGACTTTCTCTACGCTCATGTCTTATACGTCCATGTTGAACACAATTCAGCAAAAGGTCTCTTCAACTTATGGTAGATGTTCGACTCTAATTTATTCTTATTTGCCTTAAATGCAAGTTTACCTTTAACAACATCTATAATAGCCTATAAAGTAGCCAAGAAAAGTCTCCCTAGAATGATAGGGACCCTAACTTCATGCTTTACGTCGATCATTAAAATTTCAGTTAGAAAGATAATAATTTTTTCTAATTTCATAAATAAGTCTTCCATAACCCTAATACGATATTTGAGGGAATTATCTAGTATTTAGATTGAAAACTTTACTATCTTGAGGTCTCCTATATGTAGCTTCTTAAGAAGAGGCAAAGGAATTAGATTTATAGTAGCACCCAAGTTATGTAAACATTTAATAGGTTTTGCATTACCAAATATATAAAGAGAGTGAACCTTTTTTGATACTTTACTTTAGAGGTCAATTATTATGCAAGATAGATTGCAGTCCTTAGTCAAAGGCACCATATCATACTCCTCTAGTTTCATTTTACTAGAGATGATCTCCATTAAAATGTTAATATAATAAGTATTTGAGCTAATACTTCAGTGAGGGTATAAAATCATAAAACTTTACATATATTGGCCCTTTGTCATGACCAATGCTATTTAAGGATGGAATCAACGTCGACTCCAGATCTAAGTAAGCTCAGCAGTGGTTCTCTATACTTTCATCTTTATCAAGCTACTCCTAAAATTTTCTTGAATTCAACACTTTCATGTCTTTTACAACATTATGCTCAAATGTCACAGTTTATAATATGATAGTGCATATTTGATCCTTAGGGTTAACTTGAGTGTTACCAAACATCTTTACTTAAACCCTTCCTTCCAACACCTTAGCCAATTGGTCTACTTGTACCTCAAAATTATGAATGAGAGTATTATTCATCTACACTAATATGGAAAATTAACATTAAAATCTTGCATGCATGCTCTATATATCTATATTAATAGTTTTTATATAAGCTTAAATAGAAGATATGAATTGCTTTAACATCTCTTCTATCCCTCTATCTTATAGTAGTTATTACTAAAATTAAAATCAAAGTAGGCAGACCAATAGGAAAACTTAGGTTCTAAAATTGACCTGGATGTCTATGAAGGAAAGCATGCAATGCATAATGATCCTTTCTTTAACACATATAATATTTAATAGAGGAATCATTCAAACTCTACGTGGAAGGAGCAAGGAGCTATGGACAACTTGGGTTCTAAAATTGAGATATTATATGTGTTAAAGAAAGGATCATTATGCATTGCATGCTTTCCTTCATAGACATCCACATAGTTATCTTCCTTACTATATTTCAAGGGTGGCTTAATATTCATGCATACACGGCTAAGTTCCTATATATGCCATATTGATAGAATGCCTTCGTATTGACTATTTCGTGATTCAAAATCACTTTAATATCACTAAAAAATATGTAATTTGTGTTACTATGTTAGAAGATGTTTACAGTTCATAGAAGGACATCCTAGATTTCTCTCCTTTACCAATTTTTTGATAAATTTCCTATGATCCCCTTCACCTCTTCAATAGTCTTTATATAGATAGTTCCTTGAGTCATAGTGTCCACCAAAGTTTGACATGTTAATCATAAGCCTTTATAGAAAATTGCATCACTAATTGCAAAGAGTACTAATGATAAGGTGATTGACTAAGTAGATCCATATATTGCTTCTAAGCTTTATGAAACAATGCCCCTTCCTTCTATGTAAAGTTCCTATTTGAATTATAAGCTTAGTGGTATTATACAGTTGGAAAACCTAAACATAAACATGTCATAAACTTGATATTTATTATTTTAACCACAAACAAACGATATAGATATAGCTAATACTAGTTAGGATGGTCCAATCCCATGAGGGCAAGTTATTTATTGTTGATTCCTCATAAATTTAATTATTTGTACGATCTAAAGAAAATAACTTAGGAAGAAACCAAAAGTGTTTCTATTATTGAATTGAGATGTCGTGTAAGAGAAATCCTATGGGTTATATACACAAGGCCTAGGACTATTTAGGAAACTATTCTAACTATCAAATCTCCTAATTATGGAAGAAATTAGTACAACTATCAATTCCTAAATTTATACAAGGATATACAATCAATTTTAATAACTATGGTAATAACTCTAGTCAACACTCCTCATCAAGTTAGTGCATAGATATCACACATGCCTAACTTGCAAATAAGATTATGAAACTGTTTACCATAGAGTCCTTTGGAGAAGTCATTTACCAGTTATTCATTAGAACTTACATGGGATAAGTGTAAAGAGAGATTCATAAATTTCTCCATCATAAAGTGTCAGTCAATTTCTATATGTTTTGTTCTATCATGATGAATAGGATTGTGAGCTATGGTAATGGAAGCGTTACTATCACAGTGGAGGGATAAACTTCCTCCATCTATCAGTTGTAATTTACTCATAAACTTTCTTAGGCATAAAAATTTGCACACACATTAAGCCATAGTTCTATATTCAACTTCTACATTGCATCTAGCAACTACATTCTATTTCTTACTTGTCTAAGTGACTAGATTTCCTTCTATAAGTGTATAATAACAAATGGTTGACTTCCTATTATCTAGAGATCTAGCCTGATCAACATCTGTAATTGTAGCATCCTACTCTTGCAAGACATGTACCTGACATCCTGAGTGATATCCGAGTGTATATCCTGCGAGGGTGGCATGCTAGAACAATCAATTAGTCAAACACTCAAAACTTAGTACAAATTTTTTCAAAAAAAACTCACTCGCGTGTGCGGAAATCAATAATCAAATTCAGGCTGATAATTTTATTTCATAAACATCAAAATCACAATTATTATTACACTTTGATCACTCTAATTCAAAACATTTGCAATTTCATAATTTATTACATACAGAAAATTGTACAGAAATCACTGAATACACAAATTGATACAAAAATAAGAAAGCACAAATGCTGATGCGAACTGATCCTGACCTCTATCTCTTACTTGAATACAGTGGCTATACTTCTGTTTACCTAACGGGGTAACTCTTCTGAGCTCGAAAAATATTGCAAATTTTGGGTGAGCTTTGCAGACTCAGTGAGTGGCCATCCTCGATGGCTCACTCAATCACATAAACATGTGGTTCATATAATCATGTGGTTCACATCATATCTTTAATTCATCATGTTAAATAACATACACTTGATCAGTCATTTCACATTTTACATTCAACACATATCACATTCAGAAATTATTCAAACCATTATAATCATTCATAACAGGCATATGCAGTGCACATGAGACTTATTTTCATTTATTATTTTTGTTGTGATTTAGTGCCTTTTTATCTAGCCCATATCCCTTAGTGGACATCATGTTGTATCAAATGATGTCCTAAATCCTTTAGTGCATATCGAGTACATTCACAATCGAGCCTAAGGATCTTATCACTGTCTAAGCTTTAAGCTCTTTTTGACATTATAAGCTTTAAGCTCCTTTTCGGTGGCTACTCCGGTCATAACTGCCTTTATGTTATCATGCATTCATGTAATGAAATGCATCAATCACATATGATTAATTAGTCACTTTATTTCACTTTACACATTCAATTTCACATGTCATCAGACTTTGGTCCGACATTCAACATTTAAGTTGAGAATACACTTATTTCTTCTCATTCACATACAAGTAGCACTTCAATATCACATTTATGCATCAAGTCTTGGATCTTTGTTGTCCGGCATCAACATAAACAAATTACATTCATATCTATCATATTCACAATACATAATAATCGTAACCATAGTCATTTAATGCAAAAATTCAAATTAAAACAAACAATGAAATGAGAACATCTCGGTCAACTCACAGTACACTCCATATTAGCAATTGCTTCCAAGATCTAGAAATGTATGAATGTGGACATTTATCCTACACATCAAAATTATGCAATACACACATTGCAAATACATTAATAACTGCACAATTATAAGTATTCCATTATGCATAAATGTGTGTGTGGAATATGTACAATGCATGGTCAATGACAATCCCAGGTATCTTTCCATTATTTTCATCAAATTATCAATCATATATCAAAATGCACTTAAGTATCATTTGTACATAGGGTTTATACCTCAAATAAACACTTTGAATCTAATTTCATAACCCAAAGAATGATTTGAGATTTGTTTTCCAAAAGCTGACTTTCAGGTCTATTATTCTTGATCATTTAGACAATGAAAATGAAGTAATTAGGTAATAAATTCTTTTAGAAAATTTTTCTCCCATCTCTTAAGTTTCTAATGACACCAAGATCATTCAATTTGGTTTAGTAACCTGAAAGTTACACCCCAAAAGCTTTCGGACTATTCTTATAATGAAACAATGCCCTGCACTCAAATTCCATCCAGAAATTGAAATTCTTAAAGATTTAATTACAATTATATTTCTTCAGAAAATTTGTACACCTATGTATCTAGTTGACTCCAATGAAAAAATCATTCCATTTGGATAATTACAAAACAAGATATTGTCAAAATACCAATGCATGTTTAAGTTGTATAGGAAAGTCAGCCGCTGCGAACTTTTCCCCAAGAGGAAAATTCCTCGTGAAATCCTGCAAGTTGGCCAGGGCGAACCTTCACAGAAGCACAATTAGTGAACAAGTTACTGCTATATCTTCCATATTTTACAACATCTAGGACACACATATAAAAACTCACATAATCAAGTCATCAATCTTACATTTCTCATTATTCCAGTTCCATTTAACAATACCCATGAAGATTACCAAGCTACTTACTTGATTTACCTCTAAAATCTTCAAAATCTCACTCAACCTAGCTTCAAACACAACCCACAATCATCATCTTGAAGGTTCGAAGGTTTGGGTTTTCTTATAGAAATGAAGAAGGTGACTTAATGGAAATAGCAAGTGAAAGATAGGGGAGCTAGGCTCAATTTTGGTGAAGGTTTTCAACAAAATGAAATGAAGAAGATGAAGAAGCTTGAAGACAACAGAGAAAGTCACATTGAAGAGATGAAAAGAGTAAAATGAAAGACATTATAATGTCTTGCAAAGAGGAACAACATGAGAGAGAGGAGTGGTGAGTGGTACTGACACTTGTCACTGCCACTTGTCACCTCCTTATGGTCCCATTTGGACCCTTATTAATAACTAGTCTATTTGTCTCCAATTTCTAATCTAATTGTCTCCCTATTTTCAATGACATTTGTCAATAAATCCTAAAGTCATTTATCAAAATTTCCATTTCCATTTGATAGTTAATTCTACTGCCCTTTATCATTTGTTTTGCGATTTGGCATTTTTTCTAGTCCAAAAATTACCCAAATCAATACATATATTCTCCACATTGATTTTCAGTACAATTAATTCACAACTCTAACATAATCACATTTACAATCAATTATACCTGGAAATCTTCAAGAAATGCATGTACAAATATTTTCATGTTTGTAAAAATTCAAATTCACATGTGTATATGCTAACAATAAGCATGAGCATGAGATGCATTTTTCTTCATCTCTCATTGATCTCACAAGTGTCGTATTTTAGGGTCTAACCCTTAGTATGGGAATGGGATGTTACATTTCTCCCCCTTTAATAAATTTGGTCCTCGAAATTATTATCTATTTGTTCAAAGAGGTAGGGGTATGTTTCCTCATGTGCTCCTCTGTTTCCCATTTAACTTCATCACTCAAATTATTTCTTCCACTTGACTCTAGTTCATGGAATCAATCAATCCTTCAATTACTTATTCTGACACCACACTATCATTACTGTTTTCTCAATATATTTTATATTACTCACTATTTTCACTTCTTATGCTGATAATTCATCTTTGTCAGATCATATCACTATTTCTTAGCATACTCACATATAACACATTATGAATCCAAGACTTCTTTATTGGTAATACAAAATCATAAGTTAATGGTCCTATGTTTTAAACAACTTTATGTGGAACACTACAATTTGAGCTTAGTTTATCCCTTTTCCTAATTTGAGCACATGTTACCAAGGTGATACCCTTGGAAACATTTCATTTTTTCACTTTTCTTCAGTGTTAATACTTTTAACTTATGTGTCTATCACACTTTATTCCAAATCTTCAGTGTTGATCCACCTAATTCATTCATCTTTCTTGAATTATTTATTTTCTAGCACATATCAATTTCACTTATCAACAGTATCTCGAATCAATCCTGGCCTTTATCTAATTATTTTTGGCCCTCTTCGTTTCAATGTAAGGGCGACCGACTCTTTTTATCGTATAACGCCTCATATAGTATTGTAATGATATCACTATGATAATTATTTTTATGCTTGAAGTCATTTAGAATGATAAATTGATCCCATGTTCCTATGAACTCCAAAATATAAGCTTTAAACATATCTCCAACAGTTAAGACTGTTGGTAATTCATACATGCAGTCACTTGTTTTTACATCCTTAGCAGTTAAGTACTATTTTGGTGTATTCCTACTAGGATGTATAGCTTAGGATGTTATTTGTGCTTTCTTTAGTGATCTCTTTGCTCAACCATCTTTATCGGGTACGCATACTTCTTATTTCAATCACCAAGTATCTTTTTCCACTTCAAACTTAAAATTCATTATTCATTTTCAATTCCTCAATAAGATTCCTAATTCTGGATCCTTACTTCGACTTTGTTAATCCTTTCATACAATAGTACTTGATCTTGCCCCAACTTCATCTTGACGCTCTATGCTCTTTATTGCCCTAGATTTAGTAACCTCAATATCTAAATTTATGTTACACCGTTATTGAATTTTCTGTTCAACCATAAGATACACATTAGCTTTATCGGGAAATACTCATTTGCACAATCATGATCTTTCAGTAATTCTAACTATTGTCTCGGTCTTATATTCAATCCATTCAAACTCAATAATTACCTCAACATAAATGATTTGTATAAAATTCGAAATGTCTATGTACATAATGTCTCCAAACTGTCAAACCAATTACTGTTGCAACAAGTTTCATTTTATATATCTAATAATCAACTTACGAGAATTTAATTGTCTTTATAGACTTTAATTGTCTTTATCCATATGAAATAACTTTATTTTGCTGCATTAGATTTCATCCTAGTCTCTGGTGCGAAAGATCATTACATATGACATAATCTCCAAAACCAAATGATATAATTGCATCAGTGTTATAATTCATCAAGGATTCTTTTACATTCATCAGTCTATATGATTTACATGTTTTTCCTTAGACATTTTTGTCAAAAGGGCTAAGATCAGTAAACTCTCCTTAACAACTTTTGGTAGTTTCCAATTTCCAACTAATTCTAGAGAACTCCGAATCTCTTATATATGCCTTGGAGTTTTCTCATTCAATATTACCTTTATTTTCTTGGGATCTCCCAATATGCCATGTTCAGATACTATACGACCTAACATTTTATTTGATCAGGCTAAGATTCACTCTTATTGAACTTGGCATATAATTGTTTCTACATTCATGATATGTAAGAATTACCTCGAATATTCAAAACATTCTTCTCAACTTTTTAAACACATTCGATATATCATCTATAATAATAGTCATTAATTGATCTCCTTTTTATTGGATTGCTTTAATATTCAATGCCACGTTATTATCAGGGGCATTTGTTAACTCAAACAGTTATGGCCAAAACTCTATGTGCCCATGATTAGTTCTCGTAATCCTTTAATTGACTAATTCCTCAATGAGGTAATATTATCTCATGTTATTTTTAGTTTCCCAATTGACTTATTTTCTAGAATAATTTTCTCCATTCATTCGATTTCCTCTAATTTCACATCAATTTATTCTATTGTCTATTCGTTCATACTAGTTTCTCCACACATTTCAATTTATTTGAAATCTTAACTTCCTGTGTTAGCAATACATTCATCAGATCTAATCTGTATCTCCTGTGCATATCTGAATAGAATATAATATGGACCTAAATTCTTCTCACATTAGCAATAATGTCTCCTCTAATTAAAAAATCTAATCACATAATTAGATACTTTACATCATCAAAATGCATACACTCTCAGTAGCATATTCTACATCTTATGCTTGAGTCTCCATTAGGAATGGGACTCCAATATTCACTTTTAAATCATTACATATTCATTTATGATTTGTTCCTTCATTGATCATTCTTAAAAATAAACTATTTGGTTTGCTTAACCTAACTCGGTGAAATTCTTCTTCTTCAAAATAACACTTATGGCTACTATCATCTATACTATTTATATAACCTTTATCAATCAAATGTTATCATTATCGCTTTATCAACCATTCTTAATACCTCAAGAAGACCAATTTCTATTGTTTTAATACAAGGTTGTAATGTTCTAATTACCGAAACTCAATGAAGCAGTAAACATGATTACTGTCGCATATGCTTAGTTGTGTATCATCAAAGTCATCCCATTTTGTCCAAAGATTTATCTCTGACAATTCACAAATTTATATCGTACACAAATGATACTTTGATCTCCATTTGATCCTAAAAACTATTTCTCTCTTTATCTCACCCACGATCAAAGTATCCCTACCATGATTGTAACAGAAACCTATTTTTGTCAGGCTAATATCATGTCCTACACTTTTTTCCTCGCATTAACACGCATACTAACATCAATTCTACTCATATTTTTTTTCTTCAGAATTTATCTCCTCTAATATTACATCATTTCATATTAATTCAACTACCATGCTGATTGCATTAACTCTTCTCATTTGATTCTTCATATATATATATATATATATATATATATATATATCTCCTTATTACATAAAATCCAATCTTGTATGCATTTCTAACCGTCATCTTACTACACATCATTCTTCTCATATAAAATCATTTATGTCTACTTCACTCCCCTTCTATTCTTTCGTCATTTCTATCTCATTTTCCTATGGTCATTTATTACATCTTCCATATGTATATCCTCAATCCATTCAGAATTATAGATGTATAATCCTTATGAAATTCTGATCTCAATATCAAAGACATATTCGTCTGCTAAATCATAATTCTTGTAACATTAATCAAACAACCATTTCGGCTCCAAATTCATCTTCTTAAGATCATAACAAATTCATGTTTTCATTCCATTATACTTGTATGCTTTAATCTCATCATTTCTACTTATTTCTCTACTTTCCTCAAACAATCCTCAATAATATATTCACATCTACATCACATTAAAGGGTATAACCATCACAGCACAACATTGATAGCATGTTCAATGATATAACCACACATACAAATGAAGTGAATCTTTATCTATCATATAGAACTAGATACTATTTCTCATTTCTAAATATCCATAAACCTTCATTTCCTCACATTTTGACATATCATCACTCTTCTCAGTGCTTGTAATAGCTCAAACTCTTAAGGAATGCTCATATGTGTGACTTATGTAAATGTGACTCAGACTGGGGATTAGTTGCCACTATATGCTAAGATATGTGTAAAATGCATGTAACCTGATTAATATTTTGAAAACTCCCATATAAGATAATAAATCTGGGCTCTGATACAAAAAATGTAGCACCCTTACTCTTACAAGATATGTACCTGGCATCATGAGTGATATCCGAGTGTGTACCCTATGAGGGTGGCATGTTAGAATAATCAATTAGTCAAACACTTGAAACTTAGTACAAATTTTTTATAAAAAAAGCTCACTCACGTTTGCAGAAATCAATAATCAAATTCAGGCCCATACTTTTATTTCATAAACATCAAAATCACAATTATTATTACATTTTGATCACTCTCATTCAAAACATTTGGAATTTTAGAAGTTATTGCATATAGAAAATTATATAGAAATTGTGGAATACACAAATTAATACAAAAGTAAGAAAGTACAAATGCAGACGTGAACTGATCCCAACCTCTATCTCTTACTTGAATGCAGTGGCTATACTCCCGTCTGCCTAACTAGGTCACTCTTCTGAGCCAAAAAAATATTGCAAATTTTAGTTGAGTTTTGCAAACTCAGTAAGTGACCATCCTTGATGGGTAACTCAATCACATAAACATACAGTTCATATAATCATGCGGTTCACCTCATATCTTTACTTCATCATGTTGAATAACATATACATGATCGGTCCTTTCACATCTTACATTCATCATATATCACATTCAGAAATTATTCAAACCATTATAATCATTCATATTAGGCATATGCAGTGCATATGAGACTCACTTTCATTTATCATTTAGCCCATATACCTTAGTGTATACCGGGCTGTATCAGATGATGTCCCATATCCCTTAGTGGATACTGGGTACATTCATAACCGAGCCTGAGGCTCTTACCATAGTCTAAGCTTTAAGCTTTTTTTCACATTATGAGGTTTAAGCTCTTTTTCGGTGTCTACTCTAGTCATAACTTCCTTTATCTTATCATGCATTCATGCAGTGAAACGCATCAGTCACATATGATCAATCAGTCATTTTATTTCACTTTACACATTCACTTTCACGTGTCATCGGACCTTAGTCTGGCATTCAACATTTACGTTGAGAATATACTTATTTCTTCTCATTCACATACAAGTAGCACTTCAATATCACATTTATGCATCAAGTCTTAGACCTTCATTGTCTGGCGTCAACATAAGAAAATCAAATTTATATCAATTATATTCACATTGCATAATAATCATAACCATAGTCATTTAATGCAGAAATTAAAATTAAAAAGAAACCATGAAATGAGACCATCTAGGTCAACTCACAGTACGCTCCAGATTAGCAATTGCTTCCAAGGTCTGGAAACTTCTAAATGTGGACATTTATCTTAATAATTGCACAGTTATAAGTATTCCTTTATGCACAAACGTGTTTGTGGAATATGTACAATGCATGCTCAATGACAATCCCAGGTATCTTTCCATTGTTTTCATCACATTATCAATCATATATCAAAACTCACTTTGGTATCATTTGTATGTAGGGTTTATACCCCAAATAAACACTTTGAATCTAATTTCATAACCCAATGAATCGTTCGAGATTTTTTTTCCAAAAGCTAACTTTCGAGTCTACTGTTCTTGATCATTAAAACAATATAAAATGGAGTAAGTTAGCAATACATTATTTTAGAAAATTGTTCTCCTATCTCTTAAGTTTATAATGACACCAATATCATTCAATTTGGTTCAGTAATCTGAAAGCTATGCCCCAAACACTTTCGGACGGTTCCTATACTGAAATAATGTCCTACACTCAACTTCCATCCAAAAATTGAAATTCTTAGATACTGAATTAAAATTCCATTTCTTTAGAAAATTCGTAGCCCTATGTCTCCATTTGACTCCAAATTAAAAATCATTCCATTTGAATAACTTCATAACAAGATATTGTCAAAATATCATGCACGTTTAAGTTGTACAGGAAAGTTAGCCGTGACGAAGCTAGGAATTGGCCATGGCAAACATTTCCCTAGAGGAAAAGTCTTCGTGAAACCTACAAGTTGGCTACGACGAACCAAGAAATTGGCCTTGGCTAACTTTCACAGAAGCACAATTAGTGAACAAGTTACTGCTATATCTTCCAGATTTTACAACATCCACGTCATACACATAAATACTCACAAGTCATTAATCTTACATTTCTCATCATTCTCGTTCCATTTAACAATACCCATAAAGATTACCAAGCTTCTTACTTGATTTAGTTCCAAAATCTCACTCAAACCTAGCTTTAAACACAACCCACGATCATCATCTTGAAGGTTGGAACGTTTGGGTTTTCTTATGGAAATGAAGAAGGTGACTTGGTGGAAATAGAAAGTGAAAGATGAGGGAGTTAGGCTCAATTTTGGTGAAGGTTGTCAACAAAATGAAATGAAGAAGATGAAGAAGCTTGAAGACAATGGAGAAAGTCACGTAGAAGAGAGAAAAAGAGTGAAATGAGAGACATTCGAGTGTCTTGCAAAGAGGAATAATGTGAGAGAGAGGAGTGATGAGTGGCAGTGACATTTTTCTCCCTATTTTCAATGACATTTGTCAATAAATCCCAGAGTCATTTATCAAAATTTTCATAACTAGTCTATTTGTCTACTTGTGGTCTCATTTAGACCCTTATTAATAACTAGTCTATTTGTCTTCCTATTTTCAATGACATTTTTCAACAAATCCCAGATTCATTTATCAAAATTTTCATTTCCATTTGACAGTTAATTCTACTGCCCTTTATCATTTGTCTTACCACTTGGCATTTTTCTTAGTTCAAATATTACCTAAAATTTCAAAAATTTTCCTAAAATTCTCCAAAAATTCTAAATCAATACATATATTCTCTACATAGATTTTCAATAAAAATTAATTCACAGTTCTTACATAATCACATTTATAATCAATTATACCCAGAATTCGTCAATAAATGCATGTAAAAATATTTTCATGTGTGCAAATATTCAAATTCACATGTGCGTATGCTAAAAATATGCATGAGCATGAGATGCAATTTTCTTCATCTCTCATTGATCTCACAAATATCGTATTTTAGGGTTCTAATCCTTAGTATGAAAACAGGATGTAATAGTAATTGCTTCTATCTTAAAGTGACCGTTGTTAGTAAATGAAGTACTTTTCTTGTTGTAGACTTAAGATAGCGTAAGATTCAGAATACAACTTGTAAGTTTGGTTTTTATGAATCATGCATATACTAAATCACCAGACTAAATGCATATGCTATGTCTGTTCTGGTATGAGATAGATAAATGACACTCCTAACTAACCTTTGATATCTCCTCATGTCTACTGATGTAACTAGTGCTTCTCACAGTTTGTGGTTGCTCTTGATAAAAGATTTAGCTGGTTTACAACCTATCATATCAATTTCTTCTAACAAGTATAGTATATATTTTCTCTGAGAGATAAATATTCCTCTTCCTAATCTAGTGACTTCAATTTGCCTAGATCCTTAATTTCAAATTCTTGAGCAAGAAGTTTCTTTAGCCTAACCATCTTTTTTGTATCACTTTTAGTTACCACAATGTCATCAACATAGATAATGAAAAGCACAATCTTACCTTGCGAATACTTGATAAATAAGGTATGATCTGCATTACTCTATTGATAACCAAAAGAAATCATGGCCTAACTGAACTTTTCAAACTATGTTTTGGGTTATTACTTCAACCTATATAAGTCCATTTTTAGCCTACAAACCTTCCTTTATATCTCCTCATATCCAAATCTAGGAGGAATCTCTATATACTCCTCCTCTAGATCCCTATAAAGGAAAGCATTTTTTAAATCAAATTGTTGTAAGTCCCAATCCAAGTTAGTTGCACAAGAGAGTACAATTCTGATTGTAATCATCTTAGCAATAGGAGAAATGTTTCTTAATAGTGCACTCCATATATTTGAGCTAAGCTTTTAGCTGCCAATCTCACCTTGTATCTCTCAACGGATCGATTTGGCTTATGCTTCGCTGTGAATACCCCTTTGCATGCAACTATATTTTTTCCTTCTAGAGCAGTAACAAGTTCCTAAGTCTCATTTTTTTTCAGGGCCTTCATTTCCTCAGTTATAGCTTCTTTCAAATGGGCATTTTCCATTGCTTCTCTCCAATCCTATATAATAGATATAGAGGAAACAAACAAGACAAGGGCTCTATAAGAGGAAGATAGTGAGTTATAGGAAAAAATTTAGAAATTAGGTGTTTGGTGCTAGTTCTAACACTTTTCTAAAAAGCAATAGGCTTATTTAACTCATAAGTTAAATCATATTTTAACTCACTAGCATTTTTGAGGGAAAAGGACGGTATAGACTACATGATTTCATTTCTGTCTTATCTCATCTTGAGTATGCCTTTGAATTCGGTTTATCTAAGTGCCTAGTTCGATCCTCCTAAACAAAACTAATTTTCTCACCATAAATTGTTCTCTCTCCCTAGATCACATTATTAAGCAACACCTCTTTGCTCTCATTCTCCCCTTGAAGAGAAGTTTGATGTGTGGTGAAATAGGACTCGCACCCCAAAAAAGTGACGTCCATACTTACAATGTATTTCTTAAACTGGGGGTTGATAACATTTGTATCCCTTTTATGTGGGAGAATATCCAACAAACACAAAGCTCTAAGCTCTAACTTGCCTACAATTCGAGCAAGAACAAAACAAATTGTAGCACCCCCTCACCGTAGAGTACACACCGACACGCCCGTAGGACATCTCGATACATATCCTACGATAAGGGTGCGCTACGAACAAATACTAATACTTCACATGGCATCAATAATCATAAAGCGTCAATAAGTAAATCACTAAATTTTTGAAACCATAATTTCTTTTCATT
>JAOSBN010152264.1:0-23645 GCA_027563595.1 Erythroxylum suave | reverse complement strand
ATTCAAAGAACTGATGAGTGATTAAGTTATGAAATGGGAATGTGCATAAGATGTGAAGTTTGTTACAATACCCGAGTCTGTCATTGAGCGTGCATTGAACATAATCCCCCTTTACAATTATGCATGAATAAATTCTTATATGTGTGCAATTATTGATCAGTGTGAAATGGGTGTCTTGCATAAATTGGTACTGCAGGTCAAGTGTCCGCATTCAGGCATTCCCAAAATTTGAAGCAAATGCTAATCTGGAGCGTATTGTGAGTAGGCCGAGATAGTCTCACCTTATTGTTTGTTTTTTGAAATTTTATAGTATATGACTATCGAAGGATTATGTAGATGTGATTGCTTATGTTGGTTTTTGGACAGAAGGTCTGATGATTGTGATGTTTGATTTGGATATTGAAGTGCTACTTGAATGTGAATTGGATGAACTATGTGTACATAAGGTGATTCTTAAATGTGTTCTAAATGTGCATTTGCATAGGAATGAAAGTGTGTATTCTTAACTAAATGTTGAATGTCGGACTACGGTTCGATGATATGTGAATATGATTGAATGGGATATGCAAATGTGATTTATGTATTCCATTGCATGAATGCATGGAACATAATGGATTTGTGACCAGAGCAGCCACCGATCAGAGCTTAAAGCTCAACGAGTGAAAATGAGCTTCGAGCTTAAAAGTGAATCAGAACCTTAGGATTAACGTTTAATGAGCCTTGTATCCCCCAAGTGGATAAGGGACAGTTATCAATGAGCCCTATATGGGACAGTTTAGGCACTTGGTCACAACAAAGTAACGAAGGGAAAGTGAGTCTCATACACATTGCATAAGCATAATATGAATGATAAAATTGTAATTGATTGTGAAATGTGAATTGTTGTGAATGTGATTGTGTGTTATGTGACTGGGTGAGCCATCGATGATGGTCACTCATTGAGTTCACAAAACTCACCTAAAATTTGCAATTGTTTTTCAGGATCAGAAGAATACCCCATTAGGCCAACGGGAGTATACTTACAACATACAAGTGAAGGATAGAAGTCAGGATTAGTTCGTGTCTGCATTGCATTTCCTTAATTTGTATTGAATTGTTTATTTCGCAACTTTTTTTTGTATAAAATTGTATTCCGAAACAACTAAAGCATTTTGTATTTTGTGAAAGGGAAAAAATGGCTATTGAAACTCTGATGATTATGTTGTTGCGATTGAATATGTGTGATTGTGGTTTTTAAAGAAAACAAAGAAAAAAAGTTTTTATACCGATTTTTGAATGAGTGAGTGCTTAGCTCGGAATATGCCGGTAATGAGGTGAGGAAAGATGATGGAATGGGTCAATCTTGCAGTGGTGATGGAATCACGAAGGGCGGAGGCGATGGCGGTGGCTATATCTACCGGGCAACCTAATAATGGGCTTGTAGTTTAGTGATGTATGCCTGGTGGGAGGTAGGGAGGATGTTGTTGCAAACGAGGTGGAGCCAAGGATGGGCCTTAGGGCGGAGGTCAGAACGCTTAAAATAGTGATTGATAGATTCAATGTTGATACCAAGCGGCACTCTCAGGGCAAAGGGTACGCAGGACATCGTCCCAGGGGTAGTGGTGGATAAGCTGCTCATAGTGGTTGCGGGGGATAGGGGGCAGATCGTAATGCTCACGGATAGTGGTGGTGGTGAAAGTGGTAGGGACAATGACATATCAGAAATTAATTTCCAAGGTGATATAAAGGCGAGCATAGATGTAGAAATGATGGATAAAATTGTCATTTCCCTGATCCCTGGGGTGAACTAATCCTGTGAGCTGAGAATTAATGATTTGGAGGACGAAAGGACTATTATATGGGGTCAAGGCAAAGGGACACTCCTTAAGGATCAGCCTAGTGTCGATCTTCTCAGCTAAGGCAGTATATGCAGGTCAGCTAGCTGAGAAGAAGGAGCTGGGCACTGGGATGGATGGGAGGATTGGGTGGAGTAAAAGAAAAGGGAGAAATCGGATGAAGAGGTAGAAGATTAGCGCGAAGCGTTCTTGGTTCGAGGCATTTTCCTATACAAAACAAGAAAAATAAACACAAGGATTAAACAAATTCACTAAAACATCAAAATCTGGAATTTCATCGCAGCGAAATGGGTCTATCACTGCGGCAAAACAGGTCTGTGGCCATGGCGAAGCACGCCAGTCTTCCACGCCACAGCGAAACATTTCACTATAGCAAACTAACCCTATTCAACAGAAACTTAAACGAAGAGAAACGAAATGAAAAAGACGATACTTACGAAGAAGGGCGAGAAGGAAATGAGCATAAACAACGCATGAGGACTGGTGGAAGGAAAAGTGGCACAATGAAAAGAGATCACTTGGTAGCTTGGGTTCACCACGGCATTCTTGGAATGTAATAGATGAAAATGAGAAGGAAAGAAGGGGTCAGTAGGTGTAAAAGGAGGGAGAGGTGAAATGACAAAAAGGACAAAAGGGCATAGGAAAGATCAAAAGAACATTAAGGGAAAAAGAGGAATTTCACAAGGAAATTTTGGCGCAGAAGGGTCTTTCGCCACGGCGAAGGCATTTGCTGCGGTAAAATAATTAAGTCACGCCATGGCAAGGCTGCATGCCACTGTTCACCATGATGAAAAAGTGATTCATGCCACGGCGAAGGTGTTTAAAAGGCGTTATGCCTCGGCGACTGATGGGCTCGCGATGGCATAATAATCAATTCATGTCGCGGCATAGATTTCCCAAACCACAAAAAGAGAAAAGACATGAAAAATTCTAAGGGATACTCATCCCATTTACAAGTCCTTAACCACTTCAACACAACATTCAACCTACCATTTACACCAATTTCCTTGATCATGAAAGATGTGATATGCATTCTCTAAAATGTAGAATTCAAAAGGGAGGATGAATTATTGAAACAAAACAACTAGACCTAAATCCTACTAAAATCTAAACCTAATCCTACTGATTAAGTTCCTCCCCCACTCTTAGCCAACATTCTCATACAAAACAATGTCATCTCATTTTCAAGCAACATGTAGAAGTACATTGTAAGTGAAAGAAAAGAAACAACCTGATTTTAAGGTGGGTCCTTCAGCTCCCGTGGGACGTTTTGCTCATAGAAATTCTGTGGAGAGGTGACTCGGGCACTTACCAATTCCATGCTATCGCCCTCACTCCGTAGTCCACCTGAAACATTAGCCGAAAACACTTCCTCCAAGGAATCATCAGTCAATGGGTTCATCGCCCATTCAAATTCAATGCATGCGTCATCAACCGTAACATCCAACATGTTCACTCCTAAAAGCAAATAGTCCTCATGGGGTGATTTCATAGCTTCATACATATTAAAGCTAACCTATTGATCGCCTACCTCCATAGTGATCTTACCTTCCTTCATGCTGATCATGGTGCTAGCAGCCCTTAAGAATGGTCGCCCTAGAATTAAGGAAGTGTCCTGCACAACTTTAGAAGACATATCAAGCACATAAAAATCAGCTGGAATAACCAAACCCTTTACCTGGACCAAAATGTTTTCGATAATTCCCACTAGATGCCTAAATGATCTATCAGTCAATTGTAACACAACAGATGTAGGTTTTAAACTCTTAACTCCTAATGATTGATAGACAGAATTAGGGATCACATTAATTGCAGCCCCCAGATCTAACAAGGTTCTTCCTATGGTAACTTTCCCTATTGTGCATGGAATGGTAAAAGATCCAGGGTCTTGACACTTGACAGGTTTTTGGGGTTTAAACAGGGCTGACACATTTAAACTCACTTGGACTCTGTCATTGGGCCTAAACTTCCTCTTATTGGTGCACAAGTCCTTAAGATACTTGGCATAGGCCAGAACTCTTTTCACTAAATCAAGCAAAGGAACATTGACTTCAACTTTTCCAAAACAAACAATTATATCCTTTTCATGCTTTCTTTCAGTCATATGCTTGCTCATCAAATATGAATTTGGAAAAGGAAGGTCTTGATGATTTACCTACTTACCTTTGGCTTCATGCTTGCTTGATTCCCTATGCTCAGCTTTGTCCTTGGAACTCTCTGAAGTAGCTCCCTTGTTCTTTGATGCAGACTTCCCTTCGTTCAATAAGGACTCTTCCTTGAAACTTTCAGAATTCTTGATTTTCTCCTGTGGTAGAGGCATTTCTTCACTCTTAATCTCCTTATCACATACTTCTTCTTCTTGATCATTAAACTGCACTTGTTTCCCAATTCGCAAGGTAATGCATTCAGACTTTTTGGATTCATCACAATGTTAGAAGGAATTGTTCGGTTGTTTCTGGCTTGGTTCTCGCTCAAATTGTTGAACAATTAGGTCACATAAGAGTTTATATTTTCTACCTTTGTCTCCCATTGCTTCATTCTCTTCCCTAAAGCATTGAACCTAGCAGCTGTTTTAGAGGAATCTTGCTGGATGATCATGGCTAGTGCATTGAATTGATTGGTGTTAAAATTCCTCTCTTCCTTCATCAAAGTCATCATATTTTGTAGCATCATATTTTGTAGCAGTTGATTAGTGTCCTCTTTGGTTGGGACAGTCAGAACTTACTGTGGGCTGGAGAGCTAGTTAGTAGAAGTACCAACTCCTCCTCCTTGTTGAAATCTGTTTGGAGCTCTCCCCTCTTCATTCCTCCAACTAAATCTTGGATTGGCCTAGTAACATCCCATCACCATTGGGAGGTTAAAATAGTAAATATGAGTGATTAATGAGACCTTAGAAAGGCATTTTCATGCTCATGCATAAAATGGTATACACATACACGTGAATAGTGACATTTTTCTACACATGAAATTAAGTGTACATGCATTTATGAATAATTTCGGGTATAATTGGATTGAAATGTGATTTTTGGAAAATTGTGAATTTTTTAGAATTATGAATGTTTCTATATTGAAAATATTATTTGTTAGTAGAATTGTGAGATTTATGAATTTTGGTGAACTTAGGATTTATTTTTGTAATTTATAGGGTATTGTGGAAAATAGGAAAAAGAAGAGAAGAAATAAAATGAAGATTGGAGATAGTTGGATTGTAAAGATGAGAGTTAGAGGGAGTTAGTTCAAAAGACACTAAGTTAAAACTTGACCTTAGGAAGGTGACAAGTGCAACGTTGCTTATATTATATGTTAAAAGTTTGAGTAATTCGAAGAGTTAAAAAGGGTGTTGGTACATTTCCCAAGTTCTTTCCTTGTTATCATCATCTCCAAATTTCTTCCCATACACAAAGTTTTCCATCAAACTCCTTCTGAGAGTTAACTCTGATTCTTCATATTCCTCACCATTTCCTTTACTCCTAAAGTGTTTCTTCTGCCTTAAGAAAAACCAGAAGTTGGTTAGTGTTCATAAAGGAGTACATGATTTTACATGAAATTAGAGCTTTGGGGATAATTAAAGATCTTATAGTTTTTCAACAAGAAGGTAGTGAATAAATTATTTAGAATTAGAGAATTTATGTTGATGAGTTACTGTCATCCGCATGAACATGGCATTTTCATATAATTATATTCTTGAACACTGTGTTAAGGGGATGAAAGTTTGGGGATATGGAGTTCTTTAGGTTTTGATGGGTTATTAGTGATCAGGTGTTGTGGAAATGATTCTTGGAGTTGAAATAGAAATAAAATGATGTGTAAGATTAGTGTAGAGAGTTAGATATGGAAAGGTGATATGCTCTGTTTCTTCGCTGAGCATGTATGAATACATAGGTGTTTATATGAGAGTTGATGAAGACTTAGAGATGTCTAGGAGCATAGATGTTTCATCAGTAAAGATGAATCACCTGTGTTTTATCGTCTTTAGTTGACTATTTTATCATCTGTGTTGACCACCTAGCGTCTGTATTCCTTATAATATGTGGTTTTATCGTCTATGTTGACCACTTAGCGTCTGTGTTTTATCGTCTATGGTTGACTATTTTATCGTCTGTGTTGACCACCTAGCGTTTGTGTTTTATCGTCTGTGGTTGATTATTATATCGTCTGTGTTGACCACCTAGCGTCTATATTTCTTATCGTCTGTGGTTGACTATTCTATCATCTGTATTGACCACCTATCGTCTATGTTTCACTTTGTCTGCCTTTGTCTATCGTCTTCCTTTGGTGTATCATCTATCTTTTGCTTTCGTCTGTCTTTTGCTTCTGTCTGTGTTTCATTTCGTTTGCCTTTAGACACTTCGTCTGTCTTTTGGTGTATCGTCTGTCTTGTGCTTCCGTTTGTGTTTCACTTCGTCTACTTTTGATATTTTGTCTACCTTTAGCCATCGTTTATGTTTTGAATATTCGTCTACTCTCTCCCTATAAGAACAAACTATATCAATTGCACTCTCTAATTTAAAATGAATAGTAAACTCGAAAGTCAAAGTTTGGAGAAAAATCTGAAATGGATCATTAGGTTATGGAATTGGATTCAAGTGGGTTGTTGAGGTATAAACCCTACGAACAATGCTAGTTAAGTGAGTTTTGATATTTGATTGTGTTTATAATAACCTCATTGGAAGGATACCCTGGATTGTCATGAACATGCATTGTACATAAATCATTCCATATATGTGCATTAATGAACACGCACAATTATGCAGATTGTGATATATGTGTGTATTATTTTGTTATAGAGGAACAATTGAAATGTCGACTTTCAAACGTTGTCGACACTTCCTGGCATTAGCTTCGGGAGTAACTTGTGAGTAACCTAGATGGTCTCACTTAATTTCTGGTTATTTAAATTCTGTTTGAAATGATTGAATGAATGTGGCTTGAATGTTGATTCCAGACATGGAGGTCCGATGACTCTGAAATTTTGTCTAAGCATTCATATAAGATTGTGATATATGAGATATTCAGAAATTGTTGCATTTCATAAAATGCATGCTCAGATAATGGTGTTGTGACTTGAATTGCCATTATAAAGTGCTTACATGTAGAGCTTTGCTCCGTGATTTTTCCGATTTGGCATATAAAGCTTAGCTCTGTGATTCTGTCTGATTGAGCCCTATAGGCCAATATTTGTATAAGTCTGTGATAGGCACTTAGTCACAACAATAAGAAAGAAAGTGAGTCTCATGTGCGCTACTGATGCATGATATGAATGATTATAAAGCATTAAATATACAACATGACATGATTGATTAAGTGTATGCGATCCAATGTGATTACATGTTATGTGAATTAATGTGATGCATAAATTGAGTGAACCATCGATGATGGTTACCTCTTTGAGTTTGCAAAACTCATCAAAATTGCAACATTGTCTTTTCAGGACCAAGAGACGACTCTATCAGGTGAGAGGCTCTACGTGATTTTGGCAAGAGAAGTCATGGCTCAAAGGTTGATCAGCTGGGACTTTTGGGCAAATCAGATAGACTATGTGTATTTTCCTCTTTCATGTAGTACTTTTGTACTAGGTCTAATGATGTACATATAGTAAGTGTTAGAAAGATACAATGTAGAATTTTGATTTTGGGTAATGAAATGAGGAAAATGTTGGGTTTTAAAATATTTTGATTTCCATATGATGCTTTATGATGAATAATGATATGATGCCATGTGAAGTTTATGTAGTGATCGAACGTAGTTCACCATTGTCATAGGATATATATCGGAATGACCTCCGGGCATTCCAGTGTGTACCTTGCTGTAAAGGGGTGCTACACTTAGGTGGTATCAAAGCATGGTTGGCATCTATTGGGACATGTAGAATGTTAAGCATGAAATATCGTGAGAAGTGCAGAAAGGTGATTGAAATTTATTGTTTGTTATAGGTCATTTATTCTAGGTGATCAATTTGATCAATCTGCTGACTAAGGATCGATAGGAACTAGTAGAGAGTCCTCGGTACCTCAATCTAAGGAGATGCCTCCAAGAGTTCCAGAGAGAAGGGAGAGGAGGTATGATAGGCTACGGAAGCAAGGAGCTGTGGACTTTTATAGTAGCACAAACCCTACTGAAACCGAAGGATGGTTAGATAGGACAGAGAGGGTACTTGATCAGATAGATTGCGAGCCTGATGAGAGATTCAATTATGCAATGTCCTTACTGCAGGGCCCAGCTTACCAATGGTGGAAGACTATCCCTGATAGTACTATCAGGCCCTGCCAACTAAAGTGGGAAGACTTTTTGAGGGTCTTCAAGGAGAACTACATGCCCAAGATCTACTTGGATAAGAAGATGGAAGAGTTTCTGGTTGAAGCAAGGTAGGATGTCTGTGGCTGAGTATGAGATCCGATTTAATGAGCTGATGGGTTTTGCTACTGCTTTGATCCCTACAGAAGAAGACAAGTGTAGGAGGTTTGAGAATGGACTTAATATGGAGATCAGAATAAAGTTGGCACGGTCAGATCTAGGTACTTTAATTGGGTTGAGGGCTGCTTCGATTAAAATTGAATAGCTGATGAGAGAGAAACATGTTGAGACTAGGCAAGGTCCAAAGGGAAGAGGCCTAGTGAGAGTCAGGGTAGTTCTGGTAGGAGTTTCAGTAAATGCCCGAATAGAGTTTTTAGACCACTAACAAGATCAAGGCAGTCAGGATTCAAACAGAGGGGTGGTTTTGTACAGTCTGGCAGTAGAAGAGGTGGAATATAGAGTCAGTTACCCCAGTGTGACCACTATAGGGTAAGGCACGGTGGTGAATGCTGGAGACTATCTGGAGCTTGTTTTAGATGCGGCTCTTTTTACCACCGAATCAGAGATTGCCTCATCATTGCTAGAGCTCAGTCTGGTATGAGCGGGAGGTCTGTGAATGAAGCTACTGTCTAACAGAGCAGAGGTAGTGGGCTTGGACAGAGAGCTCAAGGTAGAGGCATAGTGAGTGCTGGGAGTCCTTCTGTCAAGACTGAGGTCTGGAGCAACAAACCGCAGTCCCAAGCCCAAGTCCATGCTATGACTAGGCAGGAAGCTCAGGACTCTCCAGATGTGGTTGTAGGTGCACTTCTCATTTATGATTTTGAAGCTTTTACACTGCTAGATCCAGGGGCCACATACTCCTTTATCGCACCGCATTTGGCATGTAGATTGCATTGTGATAAGGAGTTACTATAGTATGGATTAAAGGTGAGTACAGTAATAGGTAGTACTATAGTGATAGGAGAAGTTTGTAAGAGATGTCTGATTATGATTGATCAAGCAGAGTTGGAGGCAGATTTGATTATATTACAGGTAGATAGATGTAATTCTAGGCAAGGATTGGCTCACTGCCCATAGAGTCATTATGAACTGCTATACCAAAGAAGTAGTGCTGGAATCTCTGCGTCAGCCGAGAGCAGTTTTCAGAGGAGTTAGTCAGGCAGTGCCAGCCAGGATGATATCATTTATGAGTGCACTGAGATTGAAGTAGGGAGGATGTGAGGCTTATCTAGCCCATGTCATTGATACTATGGCTGAACAAAGTGTTCATGACATTCCAATGGTTAGGGAGTTCCTAAATGTGTTTATCGATGAGCTACCTGGTTTACCACCAGATCGGGAAACGAAGATCACAATTGATCTAGTTCCAAATGTTGCTCCTATATCTATCCCTCCATATAGGATGGCATCTATAGAACTGAAGGAGTTGAAGGCTCAGCTTTAGGAGTTGCTAGAAAAGGGTTTTATTAGACCCAACGTTTCAACTTGGGGAGCTCCAATACTGTTTGTGAAGAAGAATGATGGGACTTTAAGGTTGTGCATCAATTATAGGTAGTTGAATCGAGTGATAGTGAAGAATAAGTACCCACAACCTAGAATTGATGATTTGTTTGATCAACTGCAGGGAGCTCAGGTATTCACTAACTTGAGGTCATGGTACTATCAGTTGAAAATAGCAGAGGCTGATGTACCTAAGAGTGCATTTAGGAGTAGGTATGGGCACCATAAGTTTCTAATGATGCCGTTTAGGCTGACTAATGCCCCGACAGCTTTTATGGCCTTGATGAATAAGATGTTTTAGCCCTATCTAGATCAGTTTGTTATTGTATTTATTGATGATATCTTGGTGTATTCGAAGAGCAGAAAGGAACATGAGGTTGTTTTACAGATTATGAGGGAAAAGCAGTTGTATGGCAAATTCAATAAGTGTGAATTTTTGCTAGATCAACTTGTGTTTCTGGGACATATAGTGATTGGAGATGGCATACAGGTGGATCAAAATAAGATAAAGGTAGTGATGAATTGGGAAGCTCCGAGGAATGTGTCTAAATCCGAAACTTCCTAGGATTGATTGGATATTACTGAAGATTTATCGAGGGGGCCCTCTGACAAAACTTCTGAGGAAGAATGTACGTAGTGTTTAGATAGAATGAAGAGTGTTAGAAGAGCTTTGAGAAGCTTGAGCATCGATTGACTTTTGCGCCGGTGTTAACTATTCCATCAGGGACTGGAGGATATGTGTTGTATAGTGATGCTTCGCATCAAGGTTTGGGATGTGTATTGATGCAGCATGGCAAGGTGATCGCTTATGCATCCAGACAATTAAGGTCTCGCGAGATCAATTATTCGGTACATGATTTAGAGCTAGCTGCAGTTGTTTTTTCTCTAAAGATTTGGAGACACTACTTGTATGGAGAGACCTTCCAGGTTTATATAGATCATAAGAGTTTGAGGTATCTGTTGAGTCAGAAAGAGTTGAACTTGAGACAAAGAAGACGGATTGAATTGCTCAAAGACTATGATTGCACTATTGAGTACCACCTGGGGAAAGCAAATGTGGTGGCTGATGCTTTAAGTAGAAAGTCTAGTACTAGGGTATCTCAGATTCAGTTATCGAGGTTACCTAATTTAATCCATTTGAGAGCTCTGAATGTGGAGTTGAATCTGGAACACAATGAGGCCTTGATTGCCACACTGAAACTTAGGCTGATGTTACATGATCGAATTAGAAGAGTACAGAGGAAAGATCCTAATATGGAGAAGCGTATGGAAAAGGTAAAGATGAATCCTCTGAGTTTCAGTTGAGGGATGAGACTTTATGGTTGAAGCAGAGGCTTTGTGTGCCTGATGTAGATGATTTGAGGAAGGAGATTCTTAAGGAAGCTCATATGGCTTCCTATGCTATGCATCCTGGTACTACCAAGATGTATAACACACTCAAGCAACATTTCTGGTGGCCTGGAATAAAGAAGCAAGTGGCAGAGTATGTAGCTAGATGTATGACATGCCAGCAAGTTAAGGTTGAGCACTAGGCTCCGGTAGGAAAGCTCCATTTGTTGCCCATTTCGGAGTGGAAATGAGAACGGATTATTATAGACTTCATCATGGGACTGCCTAAGACTCCTAGGCAGAATGATGCTATATGGGTGATAGTGGATCGGTTGACTAAGTCTGCCCACTTCTTGCCAGTGAGAGAAAACAATTTATTTGATCAGTTGACTCAGCAATATGTGAATGAGGTGGTAAGACTGCATGGCATTCCAGTGTCCATTATATCAGACAGGGATCCTAGATTCACTTTGAGGTTTTGGAGGAGCTTGCAGTCTGCTATGGGTACTAAGTTGAACTTCAGTACAGCATTTCATCCTCAAACAGATGGACAAAGTGAGAGGACAATTAAGAAAGTAGAGGATATGCTCAGGGCGTGTGTATTGGAGTTTAGAGGAGCTTGGGATCATTATATGGCATTGATAGAATTTTTTCATACAACAATCATTACCACAATAGTATCGGAATGGCACCATATAAGGTACTATATGGTAGAAAGTGATGGTCGCCATTATATTGGGATGAAGAGGGCTTGAGAATGGTTGAAGGCCCCGAATTGATACAAGATACAGTGGATAAGGTGAAACTGATCTGAAGTCGAATTAAAGCGGCTCAAGATAAGCAGAAGAGTTATATGGATCAACATCGACGTGATATGGAGTACAATGTGGGAGACAAGGTATTCTTGAGAGCGTCACCTTGGAGGGGAGTTTTGAGATTCGGTAAGAAGGGCAAGTTGAGCCCTAAGTACATTGGTCATTATGAGATCATTGAGAGGATTGGACCTTTGGCCTACAAGCTAGCTTTACCAAATGAGATGTCTCAATTGCATAATGTGTTTCATATGAGTATCCTCCAAAGATACCGATCGGATCCGACACATGTGATACCAGCTTAGGAGATTGAGGTTGCTAGTAACTTAAGCTATATTGAGGAGCTGATCAAGATTGTGGGATCTCAGATCAAGCAGTTGAGGAGTAGAGTCATTCTATTGGTGAAAGTCCTTTGGAAGAACCACTCAACTGGGGAAGCAACTTGGGAGACAAAGGAGCATATGAGGAAACAATATCCCCACCTGTTTGAGCAAACAAGTAAGAATTTCGAGGACAAAATTTCTTTTAAGGAGGGGAGAGTTGTAACATCCCATCACCATTGGGAGGTTAAACTAGTAAATATGAGTGATTAATGAGACCTTAGAAAGGCATTTTCATGCTCATGCATAAAATGGTATACACATGCACATGAATAGAGACATTTTTTTGCACATGAAATTAAGTGTACTTGCATTCATGAATATTTCCAGGTATAATTGGATTGAATTGTGATTTTTGGAAAATTGTGAATTTTTGAGAATTATGAATGTTTCTATTTTGAAAATATTATTAGTTAGTAGAATTATGAGATTTATGAATTTTGGTGAACTTAGGATTTATTTTTGATATTTATAGAGTATTGTGGAAAATAGGAAAAAGAAGAGAAGAAATCAAATGAAGATTAGAGATAGTTAGATTGTAAAGATGAGAGCTAGAGGGAGTTAATTCAAAAAATACTAAGTTAAAACTTGGACCTTAGGAAGGTAACAAGTGTAACGTTGCTTATATTATGTGTCAAAAGTTTAAGTAATTCGAAGAGTTAAAAAGTGGTTGGTACATTTCCCAAGTTCTTTCTTTGTTATCATCGTTTCCAATTTTCTTCCCATACACAGAGTTTTCCATCAAACTACTTCTGAGAGTTAACTCTGATTCTTCATATTCCTCACCATTTCCTTTACTCCTAAAGTGTTTCTTTTGCCTTAAAAAAACCAGAAGTTGGTTAGTGTTCACAGAGGAGTACATGATTTTGCATGAAATTAGAGCTTTGGGGATAGTTGAAGATCTTGGAGTTTTTCAACAAGAAGGTAGTGAATAAATTCTTTAGAATTGGAGAATTTATGTTGATGAGTTACTGTCATCTGCATGAACATGACATTTTCATATAATTATATTCTTGAACACTGTGTTAAGGGGATGAAAGTTTGGGGATATGGAGTTATTTAGGTTTTGATGGGTTATTACTGATCAGGTGTTGTGGAAATGATTGTTGGAGTTAAAATAGAAATAAAATGATGTATAAGATTAGTGTAGAGAGTTAGATATGGAAAAGTAATATGCTATGTTTCTTCACTGAGCATGTATGAATACATAGGTGTTTATATGAGAGTTAACGAAGACTTAGAGATGTCCAGGAGCATAGACGTTTCGTCTGTAAAGACAAATCATTTGTGTTTTATCGTACGTGGTTGACTATTTTATCGTTTGTGTTGACCACCTAGTGTCTGTATTCCTTATCGTCTGTGATTGACTATTTTATCATCTGTGTTGACCACTTAGCATCTATGTTTTATCGTCTGTGGTTGACTATTTTATCGTCTGTATTGACCACTTAGTATCTGTGTTTTATTGTCTGTGGTTGACTATTTTATCATCTATATTGACGACCTAGCATCTGTATTCCTTATCGTCTGTGGTTGACTATTTTATCGTCTATGTTGACCATATAGCATCTGTATTTCTTATCATCTATGGTTGACTATTATATCATCTGTGTTGACCACCTATTGTCTGTGTTCTTTTGTCTTCGTCTATCGTTTGTATAGACGCATCATCTGTGGTCGACTTTCCTTCGTCTGTGTTGACCACCTATCGTCTATGTTTTGCTTCGTCTACCTTTGTCTATCATCTGCCTTCGGTGTATCGTCTGTCTTTTGCTTCCGTCTATCCTTTGCTTCCGTCTATGTTTCATTCCGTCTACCTTTAGACACTTCGTCTGTCTTTTGGCGTATAATCTATCTTTTGCTTCCATCTGTGTTTCACTTCGTCTACCTTTGATATTTCGTCTATCTTTAGCCATCGTTTGTGTTTTGAATATTCGTCTACTTTCTACTTATAAGACCAAACTATATCAATTACACTCTCTGATTTAACGTGAATAGTAGAGTCGAAAGTTAGAGTTTAGAGAAAAGTCGAAAATGGCTCATTAGGTTATGGAATTGGATTCAACTGGGTTGTTGAGGTACAAACCCTACGAATAATGCTAGTTAAGTGAGTTTTGATATTTGATTGTGTTTATGATAACCTTGATGGAAGGATACCCGGGATTGTCATGAATATGCATTGTACATAATTCATTCCATATATGTGCATTAATGAACACGCACAATTGTGAAAATTGTGATATATGTGTGTATTATTTTGTTATAGAGGAACAGTTGGAACGTCAACTTGCAGACGTTGCCGGCACTTCTAGGCATTAACTTCGGGAGCAACTTATGAGTAACTTAGATGATCTCACTTAATTTTTGGTTGTTTAAATTCTGTTTGAAATGATTGAATAAATCTTGAATGTTGATTCCAGACATGGAGGTCCGATGAATATGATATTGGATTGAGATATTAAAGTGCTACTTGTATGTGAATGAGATGAAATAAATGTACATTTGATATGAATTGATCATTTGATTCTCAATGAAAGTTGAATGTCGGACTTAGGTCCGATGACTCTGAAATTTTATCTGAGCATTCATATAAGATTGTGATATATGAAATATTCAGAAATTATTACATTTTATAACATGCATGCTCAGATAAAGGCATTGTGACTTGAGTTGCCAATATGAAGCACTTCTATGTAGAGCTTTGCTCCATGATTTTTCTGATTCGGTACATAGAGCTAAGCTCTGTGATTCTGTCTGATTGAGCCTTATGGGCCAATATTTGTATAAGTCTGTGATAGGCACTCGGTCACAATAATAAGAAAGAAAATGAGTCTCATGTGCATTGTTGATGCATGATATGAATGATTATAAAGCGTTAAATGTACAATGTGACATGATTGATTAAGTGTATGAGATCCAATGTGATTATATGTTATGTGAACTAATGTGATGCATGAATTGAGTGAACTGACAATGATGGTTACCTCATAGAGTTCGTAAAACTCATCAAAATTGCAACGTTGTCTTTTTAGGACCGAGAGACGACTCTATCGAGTGAGAAACTCTACGTGATTTTGACAAGAGAAGTCATGGCTCAAAGGTCGGTCAGCTGGGATTTTTGGACAGATCAAATAAGACTATGTGTATTTTCCACTTTCATGTAGTACTTTTGAACTAGGTCTAATGATGTATATGTAGTAAGAGTTTGAAAGATACAATGTAGACTTTCAGTTTTGCATAATGAAATAAGGAAAATGTTGGGTTTAAAAATATTGTGATTTCCATATGATGCTTTATAATGAATAATGATATGATGACATGTGAAGTTTACGTAGTGACCGAACGCAGTTCACCCTTATCATAGGATATGTATCGAAATGACCTCTAGGTATCCCGGTGTGTACCCTGCGGTAAGGGGATGCTACAAAATATGTCATAATAGCATCTCATTGGTATTTTCAGTTGTCTTGATTGTTTTGGCCTTCACAAGTTACGTGACAAGTGTTGAAGTAGTCTTGATGAAGTGGGGATTAACTAGAGATACTTAGGGTGATAGTTTGATGTTCTCAAATTATTTATCTAAGATATTAATATTGTATTAATCTATTTCGAGTATTTCGTGTCTAGTATGACTAGATATGGCAAGCATGATATAATTGAAGTGTTTAATTGGTACATTAAAGCAGAGGGAATTACACTTGGTATATTGGTATTTTGAATTGGAATTAAAAACATATGGATTGAGAAATTAGCCGATGTCAACATTAGAAAGCATTTCGGTTCAAGAGTTGAATCGAATGTCAAATTTTTAGATGCATAACACGTCACAACCTATACAAGAAAACTTATGAAATGGTTGCATTAAAGAATGCATGCTAGGGTAGGTTAGGTGGGATAATGGATGGTTATGGATATAGATTCAATGTGATTGATGAAACATCCTAAATCATACCATATAGTCAATGTGACTATAATCCTATGACTTAGATGAGACCACAATATTAAATCCCTCACACATAATATGAAATCTAACTCCTTCCATTAATATGGGAAGAACCATAATTCTTTTAGAGTTAGGGTTGTTGGGTAAACACAAGCCTGCTCTATACAGATATGTTCGAACCATGAAAATAAGATTTTCATATTAATGGGTCAATTTTTACAAGAAGCCTTGATTTGTTGAGTAAACTCAAGGTTAACATAGACAGAGGCGCAATTGGATAGCGTACGTCAAAAGTACATGCATCAAGAGTTGATAAGCCAATGTTTGTGCATGCATCACGAGTTGATAGCACTAGATGATAGTTGCAGTTATGATGTAATTGATATAACCGTTATCTACTGATTAACCTAAGGTAGCTTGTTGGGTAAAACTATGGTCATTTTTAGTAATGTCATATATTAACCCACTAGGAAACTTTGTCATTTTTTTCTTGGATTCATAGTGAGGGCCATGGATTCTTTGAAACCAGTGGGAGATATATGCATGTCATGTAAGTCTTTATAATCATGCGTGTATTTATATTATAACATTATTTCTCTCTTCACATTTAGGTTGATTGAAGATGTCTTCCAGTGTGAATTTGCACTCACTTATAGATTCTCATAAATTGACTGGACCCAATTTTCTTGATTGGGTGAGAAATCTAAGAATTGTTTTTAGATTTGAGGAGATAGGCAATGTCCTAGACGTTCCACTTCCTGATCCCCCTACTACTGATGCTTCTGGTGAGGATCAGAAAGCATATCATAAGCATCTCAAAGATAGTGACATGGCTACCTGCATTATGCTAGCCTTTGTCTCACCAGAGCTGCATAAGAAGTATGAGTCTATGGATGCTAATACTATAGTGTTTCATCTTAGAGAGCTTTTTTATTAACAAGCTCAGTCTGAAAGGTTTGAGCCTCGAGCCTGCTCTTCACAACTAAGATGACTACGACACATCTACAGTGTAATATTCACTAAAGATGAATGGTTATATTAAGAGGTTGGCCACCTTGGGTTTTGTTATGGATTATGAATTAAGTTTTGACTTAATTATGGTTGGATTGTCTAATAGTTATTCACAGTTTGTGTTGAACTATCAAATGAACCAAATCTCCATAACAATCCTTGAGTTGCTGCTCAAGACAACAGAGCAAGATATTAAGAAGGATAGCAAGCCAATGCTAGTGGTGGACTCTTCTTCTTTAGGTTTAAGAAAAAAGAACCTAAAGAAGAAAAGGTCCAAGAAACCAAAAGGAAGTGCAATCAAAAAGAAATTCAAAGAAACTGCGCCGAAAAGAACTTTCTTCCATTGCGGTAAGACTGGCCACTAGAAGTGAAACTGTAAAGCCTATCTGGAGTCCTTGAGGAAGAAGAAGGCATCAGATGCCCCGACTCCTTTAGGTATTTTTGTCATTGAGGTTAATACTGTTTCTGATCATAATATATGGGTATTAGATACTAGTTGTGGCTCACACATATGTCATGATATGCAGGGCCTCAGGGAAAGTACAACTCACGAAGGGAGAACTAGACCTGCCCGTGGGCAATGGAGTAGGAGTAGCTGTATTAATCGTAGGCAGTTATTTTTTGACACTCCCTAGTGGGCTTGTAATTAAACTAGATGATTTTTATTTTGTACCTGTTTTAACAAAGATCATATTGTCTGTCTCTTGTTTAAATAGAGTTGGTTTCCATTTGAATTTCAATAGCAATGGTTTTTCTATTAATTTGAATGGAATGCTTTATGGTAAAGGTCCATTATGCAATGGAATTCACATAATAGATATGTTACATCCAATTATGAATGTCAATGATACGAAAAGACATAAACAAGATAATTTAAAATCAACTTACTTATGGCATTGTCACCTTGGCTATATAAATGAGAGACGTATAGTAAACTCCACAAGAGTGGTAGTTTAGGTTCATTTGATTATAAATCATATGACATTTGTGAATTATGTTTATTAGGCAAGATAACTAAGTTACCCTATAAGGGAAAGCGTGAACGAGCAACTGGAGTCTTAAACCTAATACATTTAAATGTATATGGTCCGATGTCCATCCATGCTAGAAGTGGTTCTCTTTACTTCATTACCTTTATCAAAGATTATTCTCGATATTGATATCTATATCTGATGAGATATAAACCTGATGCATTTGAAAAGTTCAAACAATTCAGAAATGACGTAGAAAATCAACTTAGGAAAAGTATCAAAACATTATGATCCGATCGAGGTAGGGAATACTTAGACCAAGAATTTTTAGTTTATCTCAAATATAATGGGATTTTATCTCAATGGACTCCACCTTACATACCACAACACAATGGTATGGCTGAAAGGAGAAACCAAATTTTATTGGACATGGTACGGTCAATGATGGGCTTTACAAATTTACTAAAATCCTTTTGGGGGTATGCACTTGAGACAACTATTTATTTACTAAACAGAGTTCCATCAAAGGCAGTTGACATTACTCCATATGAGATGTGGACTAATAAAAACCCTATCTTTCTCATTTAAAAGTTTGAGTTGTCCCACTTATGTGAAACAAATACAGTCAGATAAGCTTGAAGCGAAATCTAAGAAGTGTTTATTTGTAGGATATCCTAAAGAAACAATGGGATATAAATTTTACCGTGCTGAGGAACAAAAAGTGTTTGTTTCAAAGCATGTTGTTTGTTTAGAGAAAGGGTTTCTTTTAAAAGAAGACAGTGCGAACATAATTGAACATGAAGAAGCTCAAGATGCTCAAATAAATGCAGATCAACTCCCAAAACCTAAGACCGTGAGTCATACAGATGAAGTAACAGTTCAACCTTCTTCAACACAAGAAGTTGGTAGGTCACGTAGGATACACTCTCTTCTCGAGAGATATGGATTTCTCGTGAATGAAGAAAATGACGTATTGCTTATAGAAGATAATGAGCCTACCATCTATGAAAGGTTTCGAAGAGTTCAAAGTTTGAGAGATGGCCTAATGCTATGAAAGCAGAAATGGATTCCATGTATGAAAATCAAGTATGGACTTTAGTTAAGATACCTGAAGGAATAAAGCCCATAGGGTGTAATTGAGTTTACAAAAAGAAAACCGACATGTACCTATAAAGCATGGCTTGTGGCCAAAGGTTTCCGTTAAAGAAAAGGAATAGACTACAATGAGGCCTTCAGCCCAGTAGCAATGCCTAAATCCATTAGCATACTTCTAGCCATTGCCGTTTATTATGATTATGAGATATGGCAAATAGATGTGAAGACTGCTTTCCTATATATAGACATCTAGTTAAGGATTTGTATATGACACAACCAAAGGGCTTCATCTCCTATGATGGCAAAAAGGTATGCAAGCTTCAGAAATCCAAAGAGTTTGGTTTTTCAAAAAATCCGGATGAACCATGTGTGTATAAGAAGGTTATTAGGAGTGCAATCGTATTCCTTGTGTTATATGTAGATGACATATTATTACTAGGAAATGATGCCTTTATCCTACAATCTGTGAGTATTTAGTTGTCCAAACAATTTTCTATGAAGG
The DNA here is from genome assembly GCA_027563595.1 of Erythroxylum suave. Lineage (NCBI taxonomy): Eukaryota > Viridiplantae > Streptophyta > Magnoliopsida > Malpighiales > Erythroxylaceae > Erythroxylum > Erythroxylum suave. The sequence continues at coordinate 3,973 of JAOSBN010152264.1, read as the reverse complement.
TTTCCAAACAATCTATATCCTCGAATAAAGATCTATAGAGATAGATCAAAAAGGATGCTTAGTCTTTCATAATCAACGTATATAAACAAGATTTTAAAGAGGTTTAGCATGGAGTAGTCCAACAGAGTTTATCTTCTTATAACTCATGGGATAACACTCTCGAAATCTTTGTGTCCTAAAACACAAGATGAGAGGATGCGCATGAATATGATCCCATATGCATCTACAGTAGGATTTATCATATACGCTATGTTATATACAAGACCCGATGTATCATATGCTCTACATGTTACGAGTAGATACCAATGAGATCCTGGTGAGGGGGCGATCAGTTGGAAGAGTTCCAAATAAGATGACTGCCTATTCAACAACCAAGGCAGAGTACATTGCAGCTTTAGATTCAGCAAGGGAAGTAGTTTGGATCAAGAAGTTCATTACTGAACTTGGTGTGGTTCCTAGTAGTGATGGGCCCATACAGTTGTATTGTGACAATAATGGGGCCATTGCGTAGGTGAAGGAACCAAGGTCTCATTAACGGTCCAAACATGTACTCTGCAGATATCATCTGATCAGGGAGATCATTGGTTGAGGTGATGTACAGATAGAGAGAATTCCCACTAAGCAGAATATTGTTGATCTATTGACAAATCCATTATCACATTATAGATTTGATTCTCATCTACTCACCTATGGTATTAGATACCAAGGCAATTGGCTTTAGGTCAAGTGGGAGATTTGTGAGAGTAGTAACCTAAAGGCAATCGCTTTTAGTGCATTTTGTATAAAGTTATGTACAGACTGTATTTGCAGTAATAAAGAAAAGCATATTTCATTAATTTGGTGTTCATTATTTATAAATTGATGTTGATCTATAAGCTAATTAACGAAGTCCAAGATATATGACACAACATGAAGGAAAATTATGAAGTGATCATACTACTGAGATTCCTATGATGTGCAATTATGTCAGTATCTAAATTATCCCTAGTCATAAGATTACTGAGACTAGACATCGTTAATTCAGATAGACTAATACATGTCAAACTCCTTGATTTGATCAAGCAATGGATCTCAGAAATTGTAAACATGAGATGTTTAAAGATGAGATGTGGATGCTTACTAGAGGTAGTAAGTACATTGGATGATCTACCATGAGATCATCACATGGATGTCATAGTCTAATGTCGGTGATAATCTCATTATAGCAATGGTGTAAACATCCCTAGACTTAAGGTACTCAAGGATATCTTGGATACTAATTCTGTGCTTTGACTCTATTCCTTGTTGCCTTGTAGAGGTCGCTCATAGGGTAGTGATTGGGTACAGCTTGAGGTATTCAAAGGTAACTAAGTAGCCAATAGAGGCTTCGCCACTTCTGTGATAGAAGAAGATGATCCCCATGGCCTCTTGTTAGGGTCATTACTTGGAAATCTCTAGTCAGAGTACATGTGTAATGAAGAATCTCTTCATTGACATATAAAGTAATAAGTCCTAGGACGAGAACTAATATTACTTAGGATAGATTTGACGTAGTCAGTCCAGTGAGAGTTGACACTTTGCCCATACTCATAACTAAGTGGGGCATAGCATGGTGAAAGGACAAATTGCACAACAATTGTCTATGAGAGTGTTCATGAGATAGTTTGTAACAAGCACAGGTTCGTTTGTCAGACCACTTACTTTCTGGTCAATTGGAGGTCATGATATGTTACTAGATATCGCTTATAACTTGATTAGATTAAATGTTAATCCAAGTGGCCAACATAATCAGGAACCTAATGGGTCACAAAAGTGACTTGGAGGATTCGTAAAATAGTTTTGGATAGAGATCCATTATATTGAGAGCAGTAAAACCAAATGGATCCCAATGAGATTAGGATATGTCCAGATGAGATCACGACATCGATATTGCTAATAGGTCTCTAATATTTTCCATACCTATGACCCGATAAGATCAATCCTAATATCACTAGACCACCTCAACATATATATATATAAAGATGGTGCAATGTGGATAAGGGAGGATTCTTTTTCAAGTTAATCATTTATTGCCTTGAATTGAAAGAAGACAAAATCCATAAAAGACAAAAACAAAGCAAGATGATATAATCGTGGTAATGAAGAAAGAGTGAGCAATCTTCTTCTTCTCGATTTCTTATCAACTCTCAACTTTCTCATCTTCTTGCTCTCCTTTTTGCTTCCACGACCTTGCTCTTCAAAGAACAAAGAAAAGAGCTAGCATTTTTTGTTCTAGCCATTTTTGGATCAAAGTCTTTGATTCGGTTAGTTTCTTCGATCTCTGCATTGGTACTATTGGAGACGATCTGTTTTGGTCGTTGTGGTACCTGACGAGTAGAAGATCAAAAAACAAGGGAGACTACTCATAAGGTACATGGTTATTATATGAATGACGAATTTGTGTAAATGCCAGGAATTCCTATATATATATATATATATATATATCTATGTGTGTGTGTGTGCGGGTGTGTGTGTGTGTGTGTGTGTGTGTGTGTGTGTGTGTGTGTGTTTGTGTGTGTGTGTGTGTGCGTGTGCGTGTGTGTGTGTGTGTGAATTAGGAATTTTTACCTATGTTTAATGATATTTCCTTGTATAGGAATATAGATCTTGGACTTCGGGAAAGTCCTGGAACAAAAATTTTTGTTGTTCTGCACCATATGTATATAATGCATGCACCGAGATTTTCCTACAATATGGAGGACCATCGAATCTTGAAGCTTCATGTGGTTGTAGTGTCGAAGATGACGCCACTACTCTATATGGCAAAGGTGGTACAAAAATCCCAAAGTTTTTAGCTATTTGCATCATAACCTCCTCTAACCATCTGTCATGGGCCTCTAGTCTTACCACCATCTACGTTAGCTCCTGCTAGTTCACTCAAATTATGTGTTAGACTCTCAAGATCTGCCCTTTATACCTCTCAAATGGATCAATCTTTAGTTGGTGTTGGTGTACAAGTGGTGTTGACATCCTCGACAATCCTACACTATCCAATAAATCAAAATCCTCTTAATGCTTCTGGTCCTCCCGCTTAAGGCAATGGTGAGTCCTACCTCTGTAGCTACTCTTGTATATTGGGTGATCCCCATCCAAGCCTTTGCTCTTACTAATCAATAAATGTCTCTTGTTAGTCCGTTTCTCCTAGACACTTTACATATTCTTCATTACATTCAAGTGAAGGGCAATCATATTACCAAAAATCCTCATTGATGATAGTCAGCTAAAGAATCTCATCTTCCTTGCTAGTTATGTCATGTCGGGTTATATGAATATCATCCCTATCTTTTTCTCCTCACTCTGAAATTAGAAATGTTGGGTTAAGGTATGCCCTTGGAGTATTCACATCCTCTCTCTCATGCTCCATAAGTAAAACACATCTATATTCCTAACGACACTAAAGTTATCACCCTGCCCACTCAATGTATGAATAAAGATCTTATGAATGGACCTGAGTGTAGGATGTCATAGGGTAGACACATAGGATTTACTCAGGTCATAATCTACCTCTATGTTGATGTTGCGTTAGAAATGTCGAGAAACATCCTGTAAGAAAAATATATCCAAAGGTCCATAGATTCCTATTTCCATATAAAGTCGTAATTATAGAGCCCCAACAATATTAAGAAGTCTATGTGACTCATACTCATTACATCCTCGAGCATCTAAATGGTAGTGGCACTTTTCCCTGAGGTCAGTAGAGCACACCTCGAGTGTGAGTTCCAAAAATATGGGCTCCACAATCTCAAAGAATTGGGACCATACTCCAACTCTGATAACATTATGAGCTTACTGAGCCAAGCCGATATGCTTTAATGCCCTCCACCCTCCGTGTAACATCCCGTCCCCATATTAAAGGATTGAATTTTGATTTCAATAAGGGAGAAAATGGCAAAGAGAGAATTAGAAGATTTCACTTCAAGCTCAGAGGAATGTTAGCATATACGCATGTGAAAAT